>BMAW01055176.1:564294-577985 GCA_019974015.1 Nephila pilipes
ATATATATATATATATATATATATATATATATATATATATATATATACTCGAGGTATATATTATTTAAATCAATTCATGGGTTTTAATTGTGATGCCATTAAATGTTGCTACGAAAACTAATTAACCATTTTAATCTGTTTGAAAAGTTAAATTCAGAAATAAAAAGTTTATTAATGTTATATTACTTTGCCAATCGAAATATGTTAAATGTCATGAACAGTAAAATAGACGAAATTTATCTAATTGGTATATAAATAATTTAACCATTTGGAAAAATAATAAATTCAGTTAGGAAAAACATAACTATTCCAAATTTTTCTCAAAGCAAAAGAAAAAAAAGTAAAGTTCAATTATTATAATAAACTTCTGTTTTTCTTAGAATTCATAAATAGATTTATATACAATTCTAAAATCAAAAAAGAAACGAGAAAATGAATATGGTTTCTTTATTACTTAATACCACATTTTAACAAAATCGCTTTTGTGTACAATGCGACCGAAATGAGAAATGACCGAAAATAATTGCACCTGTCTTTTACGGTTCAGTAACTTCTTCCTACTGCTTTCTACTAAAGGTAATTTCGGAAGATTTTACGTATTACAATTGCACATAATTGGTGCCAATAGGTGGCTACGTTAGAAAGATAAAGTGGCATTTTTCATTATTGATATTTATATTAGAATAGAAAAGGGAGACACACAAAAAGAGGCACGTGACAATCATTGTAGCAATCACTTTATGCTTTAGAATTAGTGGATATAATTTGCTTCCATATCGAGACGAATTTTTAGGAGAATGTTGCAAGGAATTTCAATGACGACACCCTGTATTTTTGCTGGCTATTTTGGGTTTATGTTTTAAGCGTTTAGTAAGAACCGCTAAATAATTTAGATTGACGATTAATATATCTTCTCATTTTAATATATGCATTCATTATTCTATTATGTTTCTTCACAATTTTTAATATTCTATTTTATTACTTTATTTTCTAGAGATAAATATTAAATTGTCAACCTTCCAATTCATTAAGCAATAAATATAGAAACAATATTTGCAAAAATACTCATAACACGGCTTTAATAGAGATTTCATAATGTTTAGAAATCACAATTTTACTATTCATATACTATACAAAACTTGGGGATGAAATTTGTAAAGCTTTCTCAAGAATTAATTAAACCAGTTTATAAAATATATTTATATTCGAATAGATCTAATTAAAGACGAACAAAACAAACTAAGAAATCCTTCATTGATCTTTATCCTAAGACTTTAATCAAATTAATGCAAAAATAAATAAAACAAGTTTAATACATAGAAGAATTTACACTTTTTTTCTTTTTTTGCTTTTTGATTGATTATTTATAAACGTCTCATTTAGAAGTAATGCGAGGGATATTGGCACTGAAATTTATAATTTAGAACCTCGAGAAGGTGACGAGGACAATACGTGATCTGACATCCTATTTTTCCCAAACGTTGAAATGGAGTGTTGTCACATTTAACGTGTATACGAACCGCTAAACGATGAGTTGATTTTTATCAGAATTTTATTAATATCAGTAATGCTCTAATTTAAGCAGGGAAAAACAGAAATGCTCATTTCTAGACCAAGGAAATACTGAAAATGTCATTCATAGATTATTACGTTATAAGGTATTTCTCAAAAGGAGCGCACTATTATTTTTACCGAATTTTTGAAAATTATAGTTAATAAAATTAAGTTTGAAAGAAAGATATTATAATAATAAATTCAATACATGTAACTCTGAAAATATTTTTAAAATACTTTCATTTTTACAATTTTTGGCATATTCTATAGAAGCCCTCTTTTTGTTTTTTATAGATATCTTTATGATAACTTCCAGTTAAACTTAATATTTATTTTTAGCTACATATTACTATAAACCTCTTCAAAGCATTAAAATCTTAATAGTATTATTATGAATTCAGAAGTTTACTCTGAAACTAAGATAAGAAAGGAGCAAATAAATTTGAACATATTGCTTAAAAATTACATCTATAAATCATTTATGAAATGAAAACTGAAACCTAATAAACGTATTAAAATGCCTGAATTTCAGAAATTTCTAAAGTTAGTTTCATATTTATTCAGGTTCTTTTAACAACCAACATGAAATATCCGAGCTTATTTTTACGTTAAGTAAAATGTTTTATTTCAAGTAAAGGAGGAAAAAAGATTATAGCAAACTTAAAATAATTTTATATCCCGCATTTTATCTTAGGAAAAGTTTCTTAACATTTTACTATATTCTTATTTTACTGTTAACTACAACGTTTGCAGTAACTATTTTTCAACTCTAACTTTTAATTGTCTGCGGTCAGAAGTAATTAACAAGAAAGAAAAATGTATAATTATTGTGCGTAGAATCATATCTCTTTTAGATTATTTTCTATCTTAATGTCTCTGTGGACTCATTTTCCTGGAGATATAAATGACAATGAGGGAAATATAAGTAATATTAGTTAAGACCTCCTAAGATTAAGAGAATTTTCTCCACTTTAAATGTACGTAGTAGCTATAATAAGAGTGAGGAGGATTTCATAAGCTACATATATATTTGTGAAATTATATCAATTAAATTTTGTGTTGCGTAGTAAAGGGAACGAGGATAAACGACAGTAAATATTTCCCTCAGAAACTTAGTCTTTTATTCAGTGTTTTGTACTGCATTATTTTTTCAAACTTCATAAATTGTTTGTTGATATTGTCATATTTTTAAATCTATGGCGTTTACAGCCAATACCTGTCGAATAAAAAATTAAATATCTTGTCGATATGATGGAAATGACACAAAAAAACCCCCAATGAGAACAACTTAATATATTTATCATTTTCTCACGTAACAATTACTTATTTAATGTTAAATTTATTTTTTTCCCATCAAGAACAGGAGTAGTAGATTCATTTAAAGGAAGATTTTTTTTTAAATTTTATTTTGCATTTATATTAATATGCATGATTGTCATTTATTCTACTAATTCAAATCCTTTTTGATAAAATTTATAAGATTAAGTTAAATTCGTTATTTTTTTTATTTTAAAAATATATTTATAGAAATAAAAATCGCATTTCAGTTTTTAGAAAATTCAATCATTTAAATATTCCTGATACTGGCATTTTATATATAAAAAAGGGCAAAATTGAATCATCCCAAATTATTAATGAAACATAAGAAATATAATTTTTTTTTTTTTTTTTTTAGAAATTTTTTTTTTCTTTCATTAAAACGTTTTTTATATAATTTATTGTTAGAACCATGAGACGGCGCTTCACTTTAACGGTTATCTTATGAAGGAAAAGAAACATTTATGGACATACCATTAGTCAGCCAAAGGAAAGTTAAGCAATGATTCCTTACTCTTGGCGACATATTTGGTGACCATTTTGGTAACTTGGAGGTGAATTTGGAAAATTTGGCGACAAATCGAATGTTCTCGAAGGTACTGGAAAGGAGTCGATATTTACAAGGAGAAGAAAGTAACAGATTTTTCCTGATTCTTCGAATAGCAACTGGCCGGTACGGGTATGAAAACTGCAAAAGCCTCAGTCGGTCAGTTGGTTTTCGTCTTCAGAGTTTCAGTTTCGGAGATCGACTGAAATATTTTGGATCTTGTATGTGTAGCTTGCTGGAGGAATTTGTGAATAATCGATGAATTGTGAGAGTCTACTGCGGAAATTCAGAGTATTAGTGCGGGAGTTGTCTGTAGTGAAAACTAGTAAGCTGATGAGCTGACGTTGCCGTTACAACTGTGACTGTCATTAAAAAAGCTATTTTTTCCCTGTATCTGTGTCACTAATATGTTACAAGTCCTGTGTTTTCTGTTTACGCTATTATTATCCAAGATCTGTTACCTGTATGTCATCCTGAATATTTGTGGACAAAGTGACATTTTGCGTTATCCTCCATGTAGGATTTGATTTCGCTCCCCCACTCTGAGAAATTTCATAACAATATGAATTTAATGAGTTTTAATAGGACTCAATACACTTAAACAATTTATTTTTATTCATGCGTTTAAAGATAGGTTTTAACATGACATATAATATTTTTATTCATAAAAAGGATTTCACGTGAAAATTTGAATGAATTCTTGACACAATGTTTAAAATTTAAATTTAAGAATATTTGAAGAGCTTCAAAATCTTACTTTTTATTTTTTTAAATAATATTTCACATAGAATTTTGTAATATTCTCAAGGATGATTCAAACAACTCTAGGGATTCATTTTGTGATTACTTATTTAATTTTGGAGGAAAAAAATAAAATATTAGTAGGCTTTCTAAAATTTAGCAAAAGCACATATATATCCCTTATATTTTAATTTTAAAAAGTATTCATTTTTTTTCAAAATATATCCCTAGTTTTGTTTCATGTGTTACGTATAACTCACAGAAATGAATGGAAGGGATTGATAAATATTTGGGGAAAGAGAAGCATTTAAATTGCATTTATGTATGGAAAAAACAGAGGAAATCTTTTTTAATGTCTATAACTCTGAAAAAAATACATATTTCATGATTCTCTTAACTTAAAATGCCCTTTAATATCATTAGCTATATTTTTTCTTAGAAGTAATAGTATTTACACAAAGTTTCAGTTCTTATTTTTATAACTGATCACATTTATAAGGGTAAAAATTGCAATCGATGAACAGGAAATGAAAAATTGAAAGAAAAAAAAAAACACTTTACAAATCTTATGCTTCACATAATATCACAATAATATATTTTTATGGAAATATGTGATGAATAAGAATTCAAGTTAAACTGTCTCAATTTATGTGTTATACATGCACACATTTTGTAAATATAAAAAATTAAGTTATAAATTTACCTCAAAGGTACCCCGTACTATATCTTATACCTTCCTATTTTCTCATTACTTTTTTCTCATTTAAAAACTGCTATCTTTTCCAGTTTACGTACATTCTAGTGTTTGGTGCTTTTTCATCTTATTCTAATAACTTTTTGTCCAGATATATTCATATATTCATGGCTGTACAAATTTCTTCTATGAGCGAATAGCCTTTCACTATGTAACAGAATACTTGTGTGACCCGTAAATTGATAGCAGGAATATTATTTGTTTGCCTTTCATTTGCTGTTTCTATAGCGCAAGCTTTTAAAGTACGAGAACAGCAGATTAAATTTAAAGTGTAAGAAAATCCTAACTTTTCCCCCAATGTCAAGCCTTAATGTTTATTTATATTATAAAATATATTATTATTATTATTATAAAAATATATAATTTTATGTTGTTAAAAAGGGAAATAAAACGGTTTCAAATTATTTGATAAACATTAAATTCAAATCATTCTTCTTAAATGTATCTTCCATTCGTTTACTGCTCGTGTATTTGATAGGCATGTAAGCAAGCATTATTTTTAATGATTTTTTTAAATATTTCGAGAAAAAAATGTTGTAAAAATATCTTACAACTAGAAAAAGGAAAAGAAAAATAAAAGATGTGAAAATCCAAGGGAAAAATGGAGGAACTAAAGAAAGGTTTGTTCCTGTGTCATACAATTGGTGTAGAAGTTCCTCAACGATCATACTAACTGGTTCTAATTTACCAGTATTGCCTTTTTTGTTTATCTATAGTACAGATAGTTAATCTTTACGTTTTTTGTCTTCCACGTACATTCTAAGCTCTTCCAAGTGCAGAACTATATTTCAGGTTCCTCCCTCCATTACCTATGGGCTTGATTACATGCAACGGTTTAAAATACAAAAATTGAGAAACGCTTTAATTGGATAAGATTAAGTAAGAAATTGATTTTAAAGATTCACACTTAAGGCATGAATGTAGAAAACGACACAGTAAGATATACAAAAATACAATACAACTATATGCCCATAACCAGAGAAAGTTTACACCCAGAAGGAAGCATAATGAAAACATAAACTAAGAATTTTTTTCGTTCCTGCTAGATGCGCAAGTGATTATACTCGTAGTGTCAACGCCTGAGATGTCAGCAAACAGAATGTTTTCAGAAGACACTGTCAACCATTTAAGTAATTGTATGCCTTCTAGAAAGATCACATCATTAGACTGCATGAAGGCAGATAACTATTCCGTTGGATAGAGCGAGATTTTGGTACCACATATGTTGCAGGTTCGCCCTTTTGGTGGAACTGGATGCAAAGATGTTCTGACTCATAACAAGTAGGATCATGGATAGTTTCACGGACTACAAGTAGGGATAATTGAAGAATTATAAACGGCAAGCGTGAAGCATACCAAATATTACACTTCTGGATATTATGTAAACAGTCATGAACTCTCTGTATATTTTTTGCAAGTATCAGTATCATTAGCAAACCGTTCCATGCTTCAGTATTGCTTGCACAGAGACCATTACATATATTATTTCAGATGCCACCACACCATCAACAGAGACCTCAATGGTCTAACGAGAGAGCAGAAAGGAGCCATTCGGAATGACAGAGGGCCATCTTTAGTTATGAGTCTCACTTTTGGCTTGATGAGGAGGACAACCAGACCTATGTTTGCATGCAACGCGGTCAGGATAGATGAATTGTAGCTCGTCACAAATCCAAACTATAGGGTGTAATGGTACTGGTTGCAATTTCATACATTATCCCATCTCCATTGATCTTCAAAAGAAATATTTTGATGGCTTTAATGAATGTTAGGAACGTTCTTCAATTGGTGACCATTCCTCTTGTGAACGCCCCCCCCTTCTCTATTTCAAGAATTAAGACACCGGTAAGTGCTTTTATGACTTCATTTAATTAAGTATGGCAGAATGGATTAGAAATAAAGGTGATCCAACATCCTATGGAGAGTTGTATGGGTATTCTATTTTGACCAATACATTTTGGCATACCTAGTCTCAGTATTTAATCATTTCTTGTGTTTGTGCTAACTGATTTCTAATTATGATTTTAATTTGACTGTTCCTTCTAGGTGCAACGTTTTTTTCCGATAAGTGGTGATCTTAATATTTAGAAATTTATTTTTAAATTAAACAGGCTTTACATGTTTTAAGTATCTGTGATCAAATACAAAAAAAAAAAAATGAAAATTACAGTAGTGGTTTTAAAAACTTTAAAATCACCGGTTATGGCGTTTGGAAGCAAATTATAAACAATACATACTACTCATTAATCTCATGTGAAATTAAAAAAAAACAATAACTAATTTTAGCACGCAAGTTATAAAAAGTTTAACATTATTCTAATTATATCCAATATCTAATTTTTTAATGCACTTGGATTTATGAGGATCACATGAAATATTATGAACTAGAAATGTATATTTTTTCAGAATATTAAATTTCTCTTCAATGAATAGTGTTTAATAATCATAGCTAAAATTGTGGTAACATTGGTGTGGTGTGTGTGTAACAATTCAAATTTAAATATAAGTATTTTTTGTAGGTAAATTTTGAATACTTAAATTCCTTTAACAGTTAATGCCAGTAAATCAAGTTACTTTTGAAGAAGGGTTTTTAATTACAAAGAAATATAACTTCCTTCAGGACTATGTGTTTTGTAGAAAAATTTATCAACTAATTTTATAATCTAAGAATATTGACTAAACATTTGACTTACCCTGATATAAAATAATACATTTTTATTACGGAAAAACATTTAATTGTGATAATTAAGTATATATTTCAAAAGTAATTTATATGAACTTAATTAAATTCTGTAATACAAATATTTATATAAATTCAGATCAGACATGACAGATCAGAGAAAAAAAATTTATTGTAGATTTGGAACATGAAACAACAAAAATGATAACAGAAGCTTGAAAAAATGCGTAAAATGCTAAGCTCGAATTTAAAGAAATAAAAAGAATCAGGACTTAAGTTTTCTCCAGAGCAATAAAAAGACGTCATATTGAATTATAGACCATAGAAAAAAGTCGTTGCATTTTGTAAATTTTATTAAGAATCATGATTACACAAATAATTTTAAAACATATTTAGCAAATTCTACTAAGTTTTATCTTTTTGCTATGTCGAATTTAATGATTATATAGAGTGTTTGGAAACTCATGCTCCAATATTAAAAGGATAATGGAAAACTTCTAAACAAGATATGTTTACCATGCAATGCACAGAGGGAGAGCAAGCGGTGAACCGCTAGATGGCACTGTATTGGAAAGTTTGAAGCGCGAGTTTTCTCACATCTAACGTGGATTTCAGAAGGAATGCGACATACAGTAATCAGAAAAAGGGCTTAGCGTAAAAATATCTTGAATCTTGTTCGTAGTTTCATTACTCGTATGACGTAATGGGTGTTTCGAAACTCATAGTCAAAAATTTAAGATGTGATAGAAGACATCTCAAAAAGTTATTTTCACCAAAATATGCATAGATGGAGAGTAAGGGTTGAACCCTTAGAAATATTATAACAAAAAGAATAAAGTGTGAATTTACTAACACATCGTCAATTCTATCGTGGATTTCAAGAAGAAGGGCGACGTACAGTAATCAGGAAAAGATCATGCCTCCTGAAATCCATGGTAGAAATAACGATAAGTAAGAAAACCCTTAACTTCTACTTTCCATTGCAGTGCCGTCTAGCGGTTCACCGATTGTTTTTCTCCTATGCATTGTATGGTGAAAACTAATTGTTAAGATGTCTTCTTTCACCCCGTAAATGTTTACCCATGAGTTTCAAAATACTCTGCCTATTCTTTAAATTCGAATAGTATAAGGATAAATCTTAATAATTTTTACTAAATTGGTTTTTAAAAGAATTGTGTAATCATAATTCTTAGAGAAATTTACAAAATGCAACGACTTTCTTAGGTGGTATGTTATTCAATATATCATTTAACTGCTTCAGAGAAATCTTTTATTCCGATTATTTTTATTTTACTTTGAAAATTATATGTACTAAATAATGAAATTTACTGAAATAAATACTTAAAATTAAGCCAAATGCTTTTATTTTTGTAAAAGAAAATTATATAATGCAATTTAAAAAGAATTTTTTTTTCAGTTAGAACTTATTAATATCGGGACAATTTTTTGCATATATAATGCCTGAGTGGTTACGAAATGGTATACAAAAATGCATAAATTTTAAATGTTAGATTAAGTATTTCTCTTGCTTTCCTCTTTATTTTTTATACAAGGCATTTGTTGACTAATTTTATAAACAATGAAAAAAGTATATTTCAGTATTTCCTAATGTTTCTTCGAAACTTTATTAGGAACGTTTGAATTTATGAATAATATTCCCTTTGGCATTGTTATTTTTTGAAGTAATATCTCTTATTTTTCCGAAAAATCAACTGAAATTTTTTTTATATCTAATTTCAAACTTTCTAAATTATACAGTCTATATTAGTCTTTTTATTTATTTTTCTTTATTCGATATAATTTATTTGCAATATTTCAGATTAATATGAATACGAAATAATACTAAAAATTGTGCAATATAAAACAAGAAAACACTAGACAGATCAAATATTTCTTTTCCTTTCTGAGAAGTATAATATTTCATCCTTTTTATATCACAAATAAATATTTCATTATGACAAAATAATAAATTTTATAAATGCTATAAAATTTTAAGAGCAAAATATCACGCAATTTATTATTATTTCCAGCAAAATACTTAAGAGAAAATGAACACCAACATTAAGTAAGAAAAACTTGCTTTTATTGCAGTTTTTATCAGGAAAATGCAATAAAATGATAATTTATTATGTTTGAAAAATATACAAAATCCATATGCCTTCATTTGGATTTGGCATGTTATGTTAATTTGAATGTTCACAAAAGGAAAAGTATACTATTGTATTTAATAACATAAATTTTTTTTTCATGTTTCAAAGATGTATAATCAAATTTTTTTACCATTTTTGGAATTCTCTTATTTATGCAATTTTGAAATTATAAGTGTTTATGTTTAGTTAGTTCTATAAAATATTCTTACTTCATTATCCAGGAGTGTTATAAGGGATAACTTATGATATTTTAATTTTATCCTTTCTAATCTATTTATATTCCTTATTATTATGCAAAACGGTTTATTTCACAAATTTTTATTATTATTAATATTTTATTCATTGCAGATTCTTCTGTTGTTTCTTTATTTATTATTGTAATTAAATATTTTAAAGAACATTTCCTGTTCATGGATAAATAAATTTAATTTTACACAGCGTTAAAAGAAATATTTATATTTGTTTTTTTTGACCAATACATTCATAACATAAAACTCTCCTTAAGACATAATTAACTTCAACTTTAAGAAGTAAAAAGTTTAAATAGCTCTTTATCATATACAAACAACATTTGTTTCGAACATTTATAAAAAAAACAAGTAAATTAAAATATCGAAATATGGTAAATTACATTTCAAAATTTATTTGAAATTAGAACTTTAATATATAATTTTACAGCCTAAAAATTCAATGAGTTAAGAATTATTTGCTGGGATTTTATTGTTGTAAGCATATCGTAAAAAAGAGTGAAATACATTAAAATAAAGTAAGCAAATCTTTAAAATGTTTCAGTTAAACATCAATTGCTCTTAATGTATGATTAATTGAATATTCTACTGCACTTGATAAGAAATTAGTTCATTTCAAAGGAGTTTCAAAATATTTCTGGGTGGTGAAAAATAATGATCTCACTCAATATTTAAAAATATTAACAAGAAATAAAAAGTTTCTACGAACGAAAACACTATATGAGAACTCTCTTTAGATAATCAGCGGCGATCACACTTAATGAATAAGTTCGTTTGTGGTACATTCCTACATATCCGAGTTATGTAAGAATATCCAGTTCCTGAATGTATCTACATTTTTGAATCCATGAAATATCTACATTCTTATATTCCGATACAAAAAACCGATAAAATGCACTTGTGAGTTTCTTAAAATGTCAGATGTAATTTTTGCTTTAAATGAACATTGAGGTAAAATTCAAGACTTAACCTTGGAAAAGTTAAATCTCCTGTGAATGGTCTGTTGATTGTGAACCGGATACCTTACACTTTTATTGTACCTCTAAATGTAGAAAAAGATTCATAATTTACATAGCAAAATTTAAGAATAACAAAGAGACAAAAATTTTCCTCTAAGTAAAATGCACATATTATTTAAATTAATTTGTTTAAAGATATTCAACTGCATCACATGTAATGGTATATTCTGAAAAATATCTTTTAAGAATCAATACTCATTTCTTGCTTCAATGGTGTTTCGTCGATACTTAATGTGTGATAGAAAATATATTTTCTAATCCTTACTATAAGAGGGAAAGGAAAATGGTAAAGAAGAGACGTTTCGAGTTAAAGGAATTATATAAAACTGAATATTATACTATTGCAGATTTCAAACAAACGTATACCTTTATTTAAAAAGTAAATCACTTAAGCAAAATAGATTTTATTTTTACTCATGAAATAATCATTTATTTTGATAAAAATGAGCCATAATACTTTCAAATATGACTCATTTGTCAATTGATTTCTTTGTATAATTATTGTTGCTAAATAAGAAAAAAAAATATTAAAGAAAAACTTTCCCTCCTTAATATTTTATTTCTATTACTTTAAGTTACGGGTCTTCTAACTGTCCTTCTCGAAGACCCAAGTTTAAGCAAGTCAAAGCATAGGGTTCCGTGTTTCAAAATTAAAAATAGAAAAGTAAATTATTCAACCCTTACACAAGTTAACAAGTGTTAATTAATTGAAAAATATAAAGATACTTTTAGTTATCTATGAAAGTTAATCAGAAACTTCGTATTTAAAATGTCGACGCCCTTCAGCATTGATATACTTGTTTGTGCAAAAATAGATTTCTATGCTCAGGATTTTCAATTGTATAATCGATATGTTAGCAAAATGTTCGCTGCGTAATTTGAATGACCGCCAGTATCTAAAGGTGAGCTGCCGCTGTATGCTCCGTAAAAATACTTTTTAATGTATGTGGCAACAAAAACAAAATATGGAAACAAATTAAATACAGAATATGAAATGAGACTAAGGATAACATTAACAGAGATGGACTTCGGCAGTTGTGTAAAAATATGCAATCACACCCAGTCACTAATTATAATGCAAGATTAAGTGACACCTGGATAACGAGTTAATGCTATTAATGAGTAACGTGTATTAATTTAATATTAAATATGTTTATAAAAATTCAAAACTTTTTAAATTGTTTTTATGTAAAGTACTTATAGCATATTTATAAACTTCATATATTGTTTTCAAATATGTATTTTTTTTAAAAAACATCTGAGATGGAACTATCAAAAATTCTATTCAGTTTTAAAGGCTTAGTGAAACGACGAAGTTTGCGGACTGCTGTATTAGATTAAAATATTTGGATGCAATTTCCCGTATTTTAGCTTCTCTTTTTTTGTCCTAAGTTAAAAAAATTCGTGTATACACAAATGGGGATTGTGCGCAAATGGATTAGCAATTATGATGTTGTTGATGAATATACGACTAAAATACTTCTCAGGTTCTAATTCATTTAAAATTTGGATCTCTTTTATGATAAATATTTATTTAATGATAAAAGTTATTTTTCTTTCTTTAATTAATATCAACATTTTATAAAAGAAAACTTTATTTTATTTCAAGAATTTCATTAAAAAAAATTTCACTTGATGCTCGTTTTTTGGCGTTCAAGAAAGGTGTGTACGTTTAGTTGAGTTACGCATGTTGGTTTTATATAAATTTAATTTAAAAGTTATATTAAGTTAAATCTTAAAAATAAAACTTGATTCATGTTGTGAAAATGGCGTATAGTTTATTAATTACTTAACACACATATTTTAATTATCTCTTCAAAAATTTTGCCTTGTCTTTTTTTCCCGAATAATAACAAAAAAAAAAATAAAATATATTACGAATTTCTTATTGAAATATATGTATATTTAAATTCAAATAAATCGAAACGAGCAAAATATTTTTTAACAGTATGTGTGTGTCAAATTTTATGGAGCCTCATATATTTAACGTCATACACATAAGTTGAATATTTGAATATAAAAACATTAATTAGATATTTTTTTAAAAATATATAAAAGAGTAGGAATTATATTAATTGTGTTCATATATATATATATATATATATATATATATATATATATACACTGCTGGCCACACAAAATGCAACACCCTGAAGCAAGCATGTAAACCATGTGAAATTTATATCATGCGTTTGCGACGATGAGCTATGCAAATCATTAGTATTGCAGCGCAGACACATCACGGGCGACCGTAGCGCCACTCGCAAGTGCTATATAAGGGGAGAACAGATTGGCGATTTGAAGTACGGTAATTGTTTTTTCGTGCGTTTTTTTGCGTAAGCTGTTTACCTATGCCTCGTGTAAGACATCGAGCGCCTTTTGACTAAGTTTCTGAATTCGACCGAGGAAGAATAGTAGCCTATAGGGATTGCGGATTATTATTCAGAGAAATCGATCAACGTGTTGGACGAAACGAAGCAACTGTGATACAGATCTGTGATCGCTGGATGCAGGAGGGACCGACTAACCGACGGGGCCGATTGCACCCACTTCGTTGCATCACTGCCCATGATAACAGGCAGATTGTGGGCATGTCAGTGATGGATCGCGCAGCCACATTACGAACCATAGCACAACAGATTTAATCTGCTATGCATCATTCGGTGTCCGCTCGTACCATT
>BMAW01055176.1:582985-606793 GCA_019974015.1 Nephila pilipes
GATGATTCCTTCATGGTGTTGCATTTTCTACAAACAGCAGTTTATTACTAGAACGAATTGAAATATTTAGCTGTAGTCAGAAAGTCTGGCAGGAATTATTTCTACAGGCTTAAATCCGTGTGAAAAGCTGACATTACAAATTTTATAAACGCGTGATTGCTTAAAATAAAAGCTAAATTGGAATGGTACCAGGAAATATGACTGAATTCTTTATTGTGAGTTACAGAAAAAGAATAATTAGGAAATTAAGTTATGTTTAAGTGAAATATTTACACAAACTCGCATACACATATATACAATATACATTATACATTATATTCAAACACACACACATATATATATAATACATAATATGTGTAAGAGTTATAACATAAGATACCCTTTCACTATTTTGGATATAAAAATGTACATTCCAAAGCTTATGATATCAAATACTTACTAAATAAGAATTCATTCTTACAAAGGCGAAGTATATATTTATGGTATCTGATCTTGTAACATAAATATAAGTTCTTATCCATTTAAATTACAATACTAGAAAAAAAATTATTTTCAGATGGAAATTTATTAATCAGAAAAAAATTTATGTTTCTTGAAAACATTTAACTGAAAAATACAGGAAAAGAAAAATAATTAATTCTCTTTATTGTTTTCCTTATTTTTTTTTCACAATTTATTTCAACATTGACCATATCAAATCAAAAAGAAGATGGCACAAATCGTCCAAAAAATAACAAGTTGTTTTAGGTGAAGAATAAGTTTTTCAAAGGCTATATTTTAGCGAATGTGTCATCTGGAAGATAAATTGGTTATTCACCAAATTTCTATGGGACTAAACCAATTTATTGTATAAGCATAATATTAGAAGGAATAACGTTCATCATATTTTATGACAGCATATATTTTAAATAGAGTCTACTCCTTTGATGTTGTCAAATTTACAATGAGTGATGTAGCTTCATTCCCTGAAACTTCATTCATGAACAAAGGTGTATTGGGTTAACGAGACTTTGTTAAAGGTCTTCATCTTGTTTTCAATTCCATCCTTCTTTATTTCATAAACGTGAGTTTTCTCCTAAGAATGTCGTAATCCTTTTGTGTAAAATTAATTTATTGTGGGGAAAAATGAATTCTATTTTTCAAAGACAATTTATTTTTATTTTTATTTATTTATTGTAAATCAGTAATGAGAGTGCTGCTTTAAGGAATGAGAAAATGCATGGAATGTTTTTACAATTTTTAATTTTTAAATTGTCAATTTATCTTAGTATGTAGAACTGAATTTCTTAATACTAATGATAAATCTGGTTTTATCAGACAAATCAATTTTTTTAAGCTTCTGAAATAGAGAAATATTTTTTCACTGGATAAAATATCATCTCTTTAAATACATGACCATTATGATGCATCTTAGGAGATGTGATGAATATTCTCTTTGTAGTATGTTCAGTTTTCTTGTGCATCTTAATATAATTTATGTGGAATGTAAGTGTATTCCATTTAGTATTTTGAAATTATCATTTTTTTATTGATAATACTTTACCCTGTTAAAAGAGAACAAGTTATTTTACCTTTATAAAATCATCATTTATTTTGAAACATCAGGATTTTAATGAAACAGGAATACTTTTGAATTTTTATTCCAACACATTTTCAAACAAAACTTAACTTTTCTGCTTAAGTAATTAAAATAATCAGTTTTAAAACTGACTTAAATAACAGAGAGAGACGTTCAAATGCTTCAGAATTAAATTTTTTTTGAAGTTTTGTGTTTAATTGTGAAAAGTTCTTCTTTGGATTCACACATGCATTATTTTTAAAATTTAAAAATTTTATTTTTAAATTTTAAACAAAAATGTATTAAGTCATAAATAAAATCTATCTGCATTTTTGTTTTTCGCAAAATATATATTTTTAGGATACTTGTACATTTTACGCAAAGTCTTCGTGCATAGTTCTGTTCTGTTCTTCATAGTTCTGATATTTTACGCCTTATTTGTATAAAAATTATGAAAAATTTAACTAATTCAAATTATAAAGCTTTAAATTTCATTAAAATCAATTTTTATAATTATAATTATTATCAGTGTATAGAATGTTACATTTAAATGTACATAGTTTGTAAAATGTTTCGTTTAAAATTACTTACGTTCAAATTTCCAAATGTCTTAAAATTTATGCAAAATGAACCTAAATATAAGTACATGACTTACATAAAAGCAAATACCACTATAAATTACTAATTACTCATAATTAATTTCTTCTGTTTAAAAATCTGGTTCTCTTTTCTTAACCATTATATATGTATACAAATATATCAGTGTTAAAATACGACTTTCATTATTTTCAATTTATAAAAGTGAGGATTATTTAAATTTACAAAAAAAAGCTCATATTTTTTTCGAAGGTGCCTTAGTTACCTAAATTGATTTAAGGCCACGTAGAATGAAAAAAAAAAAATAATAGAGGAAGCAAATACAAATCTATTTATAATTTTCTTGATAATCATTAGATTTTATTATCATCAATCAAAAAGGAAAAAAAAATATTAGATTTTCTTGAATTGAAAAAGTCATAAATCAATATTTTTTTCCGAATCTAGAAATATACAATCCAAAAGGATAGTAAGTCTTCTATATAATTGGATAGATTACGAGAGCTATTCAGAAAGTAAAGAACGTATTGGAATTAAAAAGAAACAAAGTACAAGAAAAAAAAGTTTATAATATACATCAGAAAGAGCGACTAAAATTCTACTTTTCTACATAGTCTCCAAACAAATTGAGGCACTTATCATAGTGGTGGACAAGCTTTGGAATTCCTTCGTCATAGAATTCTGCCGTCTGCGATCTCAGCCACTCAGTGACGCACACCCGCAGCTCCTTCTCGTCTCACCCACGCTTCGTCACCAGTTACGATTCGATCCAGTAATGAATAATCATGTCTGTGGTAGACCTCCAGAAATATCAAAGCTGCCCTCATTCGCTGACCTTTATGGTGGTCTGTAAGCAATTGCGGCACCCATCTTGCACAAAATTTGCGGTAGCCTAGCTTTTGTGTGACAATTTCAAATAACTAAGTCCGTTAAACTTGTAGAAAACTAAGCGAAAGCTCCGTAATTGCGAAATGGCGGTTTTTACGAATCTTTTCATCAACTTTAGCTACCATTTCGTCAGTCACAATGCTAGGGCGCATTTCGTCAGTCACAATGCTCTTCTCTTCACCGTGAGCGTTAATTTGGACATTTTTAGTCCACCATTTCCGGATTGAACTTTCATTCATTACGTTGTTTCCGTACACTTCACACAGTTGCCGATAAATTTCCATAGGTTTTAGGTTTTTGCCAACAAAAACCGTATCACAGACCACACCTCACAACTGGCGTGATTTTCAATTGCTGCGCACATTTTAAATTTGAATATCGAAAAAAACGGGCAGCGTGGAAATGTTCCCGTTGTGATAGCTGAACGCCGACTGAGATGCTGAGCACGCAGACACCAAAATATACGTGATCGGCTCGCGCCTAGCGACGTCAGACGGAAATGTTCTTTACTTTCTGAATAACCCTCATATCAGCTTATTTTTAATAGAATTTAACCACACCCAACTGAAGTAATACACTGCATAAAATGATGTAAGAATAATGATTATATTCAATGACTATTTGTTATTTAAACTTTCTTTTTTGCGAAAGTTTTTAGTTGCATTATAACATACCTTTATTCGAGTGGACTGACATATCAGAATAGAAATTCGTAAAAATGGTAATTGTCAGTCCAGAATTTGATACAGAAAACAGATTCCTGATGATGAATTATTTTGTGTCTTTGAAATACTTAATATTTATTTACTTTTATTTGTCTTTCATTACTCAAATGTATTTATTTAATAGCAGTTTTCGATACCATTTAGTTTAAATTTGTTTTAATCACAAATATATACTAATACGTAATTTTAATGTATGTCCTTCAGGAAATTCATCAATTTCCTGTTCCTAAATTAAATGTTGAATGAATGGGAAAATGTAACGTCTTAATAATGTTGTCATGCATCCCTTAACGTATCTTATGTGTAAAGTCACTGGTCTGTTCAGCAAGACATCGGTGGTAAATTTTTCGATAAAATATCAGGAGAATAATCATAAGATACTTGACATTTAAGAGAAGAATCAGATATGTTTTCCATCTTTCATCGATGATACATTCTCCAACAAATCCTTTATTAATAACTGCTCTTTATTAGTAACTGCAAATGCGTATCTCTCTCAAATGTTTTCCTAAGAAGATACAGATTTAGACACGTCACATCAATTTAAAATATTATTTTTTTAAATCTATGTTACTGTTTGGCATTTGTTATTTGATGTTTATAACATTATTTATACACAAGTCAGTATTACCAGCTTTGATTATGGCGAAAATTTGTAAATTACTAGTGTTTTAAATTAATCGCGAGGGCGTTAGATTTTTTTTTTCCTTTACAAATTGTACAGTTTTGATTTACAGTTTTATTTACTAATTTATAACGAAAATAATAAAACTATTCAATGTACTTCTTAAACAAGTCTTAGTAGCCATTGGGATGTTTGTTTTACTAGAAAAATGACCAAAAAAAGTTGTTTAATTGTCAGACTACTTAGGTTATTACTTAAAATTTATATATATGCTTGCATGAACTCGCGAACTTATTTTCGAAAGTGTCATTTTGACATTTACTTCATCAGGAAATCATAAAAGGAAATATAACTTAATCTTAATCAAACCCTATTCAGATTAACTTTCAGTTGTAATGTAAATTTTTAAAAAAAATCATTGCTATGATATTATGAAGTATTTTTTCTTTTAGTTGTGTGTATTCATTTCAGATATAAAAATTAACATTTGTAGTTTTTTTTCAAATATTAACGAGCTAAAATATTCACAAAAAATAAATGATACCTACATGCAAGTTAGGATTAAATAGATCATAATATCTAACTAAAGCAAAAGAAAAAAAATCACTGGATTAAAATTCCATATGTAATTCTTTAAAATTATTTTAAACTTCTAGAATTGCATCACGTAAAAAGATAAAACTATCCAACCAGTCAAGGTATGTAGTGGGATATTTTAAAATCAATATTCCCTTTTTCCATCATTCTTGCGTCTTCAAATGTTAATTATTTAAAATTACGAGTCAACTGTATAGCTTTCCTAAAAAAGGAGGGTTTATTTTTGTTTCATTTTTATAATAAGGATAGAAAAATACTTCAAAAGAAAAATAACCATTCGGAGCATTTTGTTACACAATTCGACCACTCAAAAAATTGCAAGTTACTTCACGAAGAGCTTATGAATTTTTCGCAGCTGTATTTGGAATCTAAATCATTTATTTTTCTAAAGAAAAACATCAAGGAAGTGTACACAGTGTATTTGATATATTTTCTCATTTATTTATTTATCTATCCTCGATCCAAGCAGTGCGCTGAAAATGTATGCCAGTGTGAAAAAAAATATTCTTTTTATCGTTCAATTTCCTCAAAGTAGGAACAGAATGTTATTTCCGTCCATGTTCCTTTCACTCACGATAAAAACTATTCCCATAATGGTATTATTATGGAGTAAAGTATGTGCGCTGTCGGATGCTACAATCGGAATTTGAAATTTCTGTCACTTCCACGCATTCTTTTAGATTAATTATGCAATATACTGCTTTACTTAGCGTTACCGTATTGAAGTATTTAAAGGTTGGTGCATATTTTGCAATAATAAATGTCACTTGTGAAACGAGTAATTATCGTAAATTTTTTTAATATTTCCATTTCATACGAACAAAGAACGTGGATTCTACTTTATAGAACTCCCAAGGTACGTTTAATGAAAGGTAAAGTAATTCCATTTTTTAGACCGTACAGGAAATATACAAATTAAATATATAAATAATTTCTCAAAATGTCGATCATAATTTAATTCATTATTAAAGTTCATTGCCTCACTTTTTAATATTTTTAGATCTTATCCTAATTATATAATATTTTCTTAATTATTATGACATCAATTCTACATTCAAGCAACAAATGAATATTTAAGTATAACTTTGCGTAATATGTTAAGAAAAAATGTGAAGAATTTTTTTCTGCTTCACATTTATTATGAACATGTATTAAGAGCTACTTACTTAAATTTAAATGATATGATAAAAAAAATTCATTTTAAATTATGTGAAATGAAATAAATTACGATTTGTTAAAATTGTGTATCCATTAAAGTTTTACTATCTGTCATATAATTGTAACATGTGTTTTTGTGTAAAACACAAGTCTTCGTGAGATTTTACGATATGCAGATAAATCGATCGATCACTAAAATTGATTTGTTATCTTTCTTAGCCTAAAGTATAAAATTATTCAAATTTAGTTTTAATGCTTTGGTTGGTTGTCACGTTAGGTGTTTCCGTATATAATCTTTTATTTAATTTTTCTCTCTGGAAAGATAGTAATATAAAGTAAACTATGTATTTCGTTTAAAAGCTCGACTTTAAAAAAGAATTTGTTTTTTTTTCACTTGTGTCTCTCTTCATTCAGAAGAATTTGAGCTGCATATCAAAAGGATTTTTTAAATTAGTTTGGGTTTTGATTATTGTAAGAAATACCTTTTTTGTAAATTGCTAGTTTAATATGTTTGTGCCAACTGAATACATTTCAGTAATTTATTAGGTCTACCGGAAAGCTCTATTCGTTGGTGAAGTGGAAGAAAATAATACATTTTTTATAGATTTAATAATATTTATTATGGAATATATTCTCCATCGTTACTTATGAACTCTTGCCATAGTGATGGAAATTTATAAATATCATTTTTGAAAAATGCTTTGTCTTTAGAGACGAAGAACTCAAGTAGTGCTAGGTTGGTTTATGCTTCAACCACTTGAATTTTTTTCTTTTAAAAAACTTTTGCAGAGAGATAAACAAGTGATAAGTAAAGAGTACTAGATCTGAGAAATACGGTGGAAGTTACAGAAATTACCAGCCTAGTTCTGTACTTCGCTGAAGATACGTCAAATCAGCATGTGGTTCGGCCTTATCATGATGCAGTATAAAATGGTTCATATTGAACATCGATGGCACCTTTTTCTTTAAATCACCCATTGCTGAGACTATCTCTCTGAATCAAGCTTTTTGTTCCGTTTCAAAAGCTTGAAATATATTGTTTCTTGGACGTACCATTAATGCATAGAGTTCTCTATTCAGACTCAATCTCGATTTAAAAGTGGAGGGGACAAATAGTCCATGCTGCACGTATGCTCTTTTCCTTACAATGTATTGAAAAATAATCCATTTTTCATCACCAGTTATCATCCGGTCTCAAATGGGCTTGTTTTCATTTTGATCTATTAGAGATGAGCATATGACGATTCGATTGAGGAAACTTCTAATTTTTTTTTCACAAGGCACCCATCTGGAATGTATATAGACCAATCCTAGGAACGAAGGAAAATATATTGTACAGTAAATATCATTAAATATCATTGAACTTTCCGGTTGACCTAATTTTATATTAATTTTAATATTTCAGTTTTACTTAACAGCAGAAAGATAGAACCATTTTTAATTATATAATTATTTAATTATTTTCTGTCTTTTATTTTCTACAACAAAAAATTCATTTTTCTAATAAATAAATATTTTTAATTTACCAAAAATATGTATAATTATAAAGTACATGTAAAAGTAGCTTTAAGTGAAAAAATAATCCACAGGTTTTTTCATCATTGAAAATCAGATTTTTAACACTAAAATGGATGGCACTGTATGAATATACTATACATGATTTTATTTTATGGTTAAAAGTATTTACAATTTCTTACTTATCTTAAGATTTTTTCGGCGAAACATTTGAGGTTAATAATAGAACTACATATAACAAAGAAACGATTACATGAATTAATATTTATTTCAGCAAAATAAATGACGAATTATTTCGAAGTTTAACCTAAACGTTATAATAACATTTGTTGGAACCATTTTATTATTTGAATAGAGTAATTACAATTTCCAACTTATCCGATTCTCTTGATTTGCTTAAATTCTGAAGTTACATTGAAGGTACCTAGAATTCGTTTCTATTTTTCTAAATATGAATTAAAAATTTACTTTAAGCTAAATAAATATGAGTTTTTATCATTTCAGTAGCCTTTTTTTATTTGGTTATACTATGAAATGAATTTTGTATTTTTAGAAAATATCAGGTATTTTTACATGATAAAAATTATAAATTATATTTATTTTCGTAGTACTGCATAATAAGCGAAAAAAATAAATTTAATTTATAAAACTTCATTAAAATCAGGAAACAAACTTAAAACAAATAAAATTGCTTAGGATATAAATGTCAGTGACAGATGTTAGACTAATTACCAAAACAAAGATTTCTCTTAAAATTATACGCAGAACATAAAATTAGTTTAATCAAAATTACAAATTAAAAGAAAAACAATTATGCTTGATCGAACAATGTTAGTTATGAAATGTTAACATCTGATTTTTCATGCATTGGTAATTTGATGTATGTACTTCAAGGTTATGAAAAATACACGTCAACACAATCTAAACAATTGAAAAATAGACAAGCTAATGACAGTTTAATACAATTTAGCAGTAAAAAAAATTAGCACATGAACTTAAAACGAATCAATTTGATTTTAGCGAATACAAAGAGAAAATTATTTTGCACATTACTTCTCGTAAAATTAAGTTGAAATATCATATAAAAACACAAACAAAATTGTAGATTTTGAGTCACAAGTTTAAAATGTATTAATTGCACAATAATCAAATGTTTCAAGAAAGGGGTATGAGGTATAAGTTTAAATCAATTATGTCTTAAGAGAATTAGGTGAAAACAATTTAAAATTAAATATCATGACTTTAAAAAAATAAATTAAAATTCAAAGTTATAGAAGTAGAATCAAATAAAAAAAATGATATCTAAATTGAAGTCAAAAGGATAATTCAAATTCAAATTAAATCAAATTTAATTCAAAATTGAAATTAAATTAAAATATCAGTATTCATACTAAATTTAAAATTGTAGTCAAATAAGAAACAGATTTAAGTTCAATTTATTTTGAATTAATATGTGGTTGATATCTCTTTGAGTAATTGATACAGAAATTCACGAAGAATACAACAATACACGACACAATAGAATGCCTCAAATTTTGAGAGGGATTAAAAAATTCTCCAACAAATTTTAAACGTGAAAAGACGATGATCTGAAATGATAGAGAAATTGAGTAAAAATGCTTTGACAGGAACAGATTCCATGTTTATTTAAATTTTGCAAGGGAAAGACATCTAAACTCAGTGGTACCACAAATCAAATAGTGAAAAAAGGGAAGATTTAACTTTGGAATAAAAAGGAAAAGGCAATTTCATTGAGGTTTGCTTCAAGACATTCCCGTCCTAGCTGTTTGATAATGTAGGGAATTGTCTGCCTAAATCCTCTTCTGTATTTTGAAAGATATCTTCGTGAATCGTTAAAACTTTGGAAAACTCGTCGTGACAGTAAAAATATATTCGTAAGTCTCATAAAAATATTTCCTAAACATCAGAAATTTCACCATAAATATTCGATACCTTATCGTAAATCTCGGAGGCTTCTTCCGGGATCTCGGAATATGTCTCTAGAATCTCTCGGGTATTCCTTAATTTGAATTGCACAAAATTTAATTCCTTGCCAACCACATTTAACATGATTAGATAAATTAGATGAAGATAAGAATTTATTGCCTATTCTCTTATTAGAAGTCAAAGGAAAGAGATGGAAGACAAGTGATAATAGTCTGATAGATGTTTGTAAAATGGATTGAATTATTGTAATTAATCGTTAGTAATAGAATTGGTTGAAAGAGATTCCTGATTATATTAATAGGAATCGAATATGATATAATCGAGAAGTATGTAAATCGGTGCGGATGTATTGGTAAGCTAAGAATTTATTGTTCAAATATAAAGTAGAATTAAAGTGAGTTAAGAAGGTTCGAGAGAGAGTGACCTTACATATACTGAGAAGAAAGTAAAAAATTATGCTGTCCTTTCTTTTAGTCACTTGAAATGAATTTTGTAGATTCTGTTTAAGTAAACATTAAGGTACTTGTGGTGTTTATTAATGAAAGACAGATGCTACACAATTATGGATAGAAATTGGTCTGTATCTGTGTTTGGTTCTAGTAAGCAGGAAAAAAAGAAAATTCCCGTTACACTTATTGAATTCGTTGAATTCAAGTAATGAGCCAAATTGCTGAGATAGCAGCCGATTGCTACAAATTAGTGAAAAAAACGTTACAAACACGGACTGAGACATCACACAGAAAAGCAAGAAATTATTGCCAATCATGGTCGTTCTCTGAAATGTAGCTCAGTTTAGGATCGTAGAAAATCGAAAACAATAATAGTAGAAAATCGTAAATAACAATAGAAGAAAATCGTAACTGTCAATCAAATAACACAACACCAACAGCAACAGAACATAACACACACACACAAAACAGACACATATGCAACAAATCACCGGGTGGATCTTAAATTAGCGTACTTTTGGCGACTGAGAAAAATTCAAATTGGCGATAAATCGCCTATCTGGTAACCCAGCTAGAAAAGTTCCAGAAAGTCGTAAAATCGAAAGAATCGTATTTTTGTGGTAACCCTACTATGAAAGGGGATCTCGTTTCTATTCTGACGATTGATTTATTCTAATTCTTATTTATATTATATTATACTATATATATTTTAATTCTTATTTATTTTATATATTATTTAATTTTTAGCCTAGGCTATATTATATATATTTTAATTCTTATTTATATTATATTATATATATTTTAATTCTTATTTATATTATACTATATATATTTCAATTTTATTTCTTATTTATATTATATTATACTATATATATTTGAATTTTAATTCTCAATTATATAATATTATACTATTTATCTTTGATTTATTTTAATTGTTATTAATATTATACTATTTTTATTTGATTTAATTTAATTAATTTTTATTTTATTATTAATTATAATTTTTATTATATTATACTATATATTTGATTTATTCTAATTCTATATAATCTATATATTATAATTCTTATTAATATTATATTATTTATTAGTTATACTACTTAATTATATTACTTTTAAATTTATTTAGTTATATTACTTAATTATTTTACTTTTTAATTTATTACTAATTTAATTACTGCCGAAGAAAGCATTGTGAATGATGATACGTTTAGAGATTACCTTCACGCGATTGTCATAATTTACCCGCCTGATTACAGACATCCCTCCATCATAAGGTTAGTGCTTTTTTCACGTTTTTTAAAATTATTTCCATATCTTCCACAAATGCTGATTTACTACTTTTTTTTGTCTTTCGGTCATAATTTAACCGTATTTTCTTACCTTTTTTCAACATTTCGTAGTTATGTTATATATAACTATATTTATTAAAAAAAAAAATCTTATTTATTTTATACAATCTTAAATATATTTATCTAATTTTTATTGTTTTAAGTAAAATTAAGATCTACCCTATTTCTTATTTTAATGTTTGCCACAAAACGCTGATTTAATACGTTTATTGTCAATCGGATAAAATTTCGCTGTTTCTTTAACATTTCTACCGCTTCGGCTCATGTTTTTCTATATTTCACAGTTAACATGTTTTTTGTCCAACGGTCAAAACGCCATCTCGATTCCGACTTGAGACTTTGAGAATTCCGCATTTGGCGCGATTTTAAAAACGCGCCAAGAAGTACGCTAAATTAGGAATTTACCCAAATCACCTAACATAAACTTTAAACAAGGACTCTAAAATTAGGCACTAATGATCAAACAAAACTGCTCTATTTACAATTGAAGAAAGTGTGTAAAAAAACATATATCATGAAAAGTATGGGGAAAAAGAAAAACAAATTAACAAAGTATTCGAACCGGAACATTTTTCAAATCAACTTAATCGATAAAATATCTGCCAATTCCAAATCAGAAACGAAAATTAAATGCATAAATCAAAATAAACAAAATTTATTTTGTATGAAACCAAATTACTTGTAACACCGAATTGAAAGAGAGGAAATAAAAAACTCCAACCATGTCTGAAGAAAATAGAACGAACGAAAATTCTTCTCTTATGAACAATATTTAAAATATTTACCCTGCTACAGACTAGAAAAAAAAAAAAAAAATCACCCCAAAGCAAACAATAACAAAAATTTTAAACTCTCCTTTCGAATGAGCCCCTAACTCAACAACTTTAAAAAAATCAAGTCGCCATTCTTCTGAATTCCGAAAAGTTCGCTTCTTCCAACGTGACCTTCAGTGACCCGAGCTTGAACACGTGCAAAATTCCTCCTTCCGACTAACTTTTTTCTTACCCGCAGCTTCAAATTTCTCATGTATTGGAATTCGGAAGGTGGGAAGTATTCGAACTTGTCCACAAGGGAATGAAACAACGAAATTTGCAATTCTATTTGTAAAGCTACTGATATAAAGGAAAATTTTTGATTAAAAAGGAGGAAGTATAAAATATTTATTTATTTTAGCCAAAAATCTTCATTGCTATTGCAATTTCCTTGAATCAAAGGAATCTTAAGCATTATTAAATTTTTTAGGGGAATCAAATTTAACGCTTGCATTAACAAACTATTTTCTCAAAAACTTTTTGACACCCCTTGAATTCAAAAATGTTATTCTCGTTGGCACATAAACAATTAAAACTGTTTAGATAAATTAAATTAACAAACAAAATACATTCACAGTAATTAAAGTCCTCATCGCTGCATACTGGTATAACTTACAATTCCCAATCGAGAGAAATGTGCTTCAAACCCCAGGGGGGGAGCATCTTTGTATTGATTTCCTTTACAAATACAGTAAACAAAATACAGATCGAGCAAAATTGTGTTCCTAACGCATCAATTTTACGCATCTAGCACTTGGAGTGCATTATTCAAATGCGTATTCGTTGCACATGTTTACATGAGGCAGCTTTAAAAAGGTTATATCTTCATGGTTGTATGTTGAAGCTCATAGTCATGGAACGATTTGTCAAAAATGAATGTTGTTTAATGGATCTTTATGGTTAATTAGGGCTCAAGGTAAATTCGGCAACCCTTTTCTGAAAGCCTGCATCTTCACGGAAAACTTGTCTAACGATTGTGAAACGCTTAAGGAAGTTAGATCGCGTGACTAAACTGACCTATATTTGGCAGATCAGCTAAAGTTGGACGGCAAGTACAACCGAAAGATCTATTATACTCCTCACATATCCAAACAACAGAACAGATAGATAAGGGGAAACTGTGACAACTCAAAGAATCGGGTTTGAGAAAACCTAAAAAAAATTAAATTTGCTCTTCCAGACACGCTAACACCACATCAGGTATTATTGGACAGAGATACCGCAAAGCATTGTGCATGCAGCAACTTTACGATAAACCTTTTAGAGATTTAGACAACATTAGTGGTGCATAGTTTGGACAGATGAGGCATACCTTTCACGAAATGCAATGTATAGAACACTCACTACTGGGTCTTGAAAATTCCCACATGTTTTAACGACTTCGACATGAAATGCGATTTTCGATTAATTTTTGTTGTAAAATTTTTAGTAATAGGCTGAACGCCTAATATTTTTTACCATGAAATATTAATGGGAGCGCGATATTTAGAAATTCGACAAGACGCAATACCCCATTTGTTCAGAATCTACCATTCCTTCAAGTGCATTTTGTGTGTTTCTATCATGTCGGAGTTTCTTCGCAAAAGACATCACAAGTAAAGTATTGCCTGGTGGAGACATTCGGTGTTTGTAGTTATAGTGGAGATTTCAAACAGTAGGTGTAAGTGACACTTCTGTGTAAACAACCCCTTTGATGAAGCTTTATGGATGCTTGTGTAATGTGTCACCCGCCAAAATAAAAAGTGAGCAACGTGAAATTAAAACAAGATTCCAGATATATATTGAAGCTAATGAAGAAAAATTTGAACATAGAAAACAAAGGGGTCTTGTGATAACCAGTATTTTCCCTCTATCCAAGATCGTTTTGTCACGGCACTGAGAAGGAAATCCCGAACAAACAAATGAGCGTCTTAAGAGTTCTGGTTTCACTATCAGTGTTCGCAAGGTTTCTCTTAGTAATATGTTAATGATGCTGCACAAATCTGGATTTCAAATTTTCTCCCTATCTCGTACCGTTTTTACAAACTTTGCAGTTTTTCCAGATGGTGGCACTTCAAGCCGTTTCATCTAGTAGCGCATAACCACTTTACTGTATCTAAACACGACTTTTATAACTATACTGCCACTGTAGAATTTTAAGATTATTTAACATTTCTTAGGGATATATATATATATATATATATATATATATATATATATATATATATATATATATATATATATATATATATATATATATATATATATATATATATATATATATATATATATATGTATATATATTATGTCAAATAAAATGTAAATAAAATACAGCATGGCACATTTTAAGTGACTGAAGTTTAAACTAATCGATGAAAAAACTAAAATAATAAGGTTTTAAATATATTTTTGTAATAAATTTGAAATTCGGTAAAATTGTAGCAAAAATATAATACATAGTAGAGCTTTTTTTCGCAAAAAGGCGTTTCAACATTTCCCATTATTAAGGTAGAAGAAGAATGTTCTTCCATTCTTTACCAGGGATCTTTAGTTTTTTATATAAATCTCTCAGATTCAGGAATCAACTGTAATTCAAATGGGTGAAATCATGATAGCAAAGGAAAAAAAAAAACGTGACTACGTAGTCCAATTTTATTATCTTCTTTTTATCTTTTTTCCTAATACCGCTCTGTGAAATAACACTTTTACTTGAATGACTTCTCGGAAGCGGAAAACGTAAATTTAGCCTAGAGTCTTTGAACAACTCAGCTCTACTGGGTTAGACTTATTACAGAGAAAGTGGTCGATCAATCGCATCTTTTTTCAGCTTCTTCTTTCTTCACTTTATTCTTTCAATTTATATTTCCGTAGTTTCATTTGGAGTGGATTTAACCCACATTTTTGTTTTTATTCTTTTTTTCATTTTCTTTTTTCATCGGATGACTCAGATCAAATGCCTTTAATATTTTGAGGAGGTCAATTTCCTTCATTTAAAGAGATAACAGAAAGAAATATTTATCTTTATTCAGAATATTAGAGGTCACAAGAAAAAAAAATTAACCCTCGATTTTGAAATTTTATTTGCATAATGATGCGATACGTAATGCAATAATGAGAGTTAGACCCGTGCACAAATATATCTATACACTCACGTATACACACACACAAACATACATGCATACACACGAAAATATAAATACACACACACACACACACACACACACATATATATATATATATATATATATATATATATATATATATATATATTATATATATATACTGAAAATTTATGAAAGAATAATTTAAAATATTTAAAAAGACAAAAATCCAGAAAGAAATGTAAAAATGAATGAATAAAAAATAAATGAAAATATAGAACCTAGCAAGTCAAAAAGTAATTTCGAGCTGAAGACCAAATAAGCGGGGCTAAACTAGTTTAATGGTACCAACCTTCCCCCTTTGCGACTTGGTAAGCTGAATTGGGAAATCCAAATTACAAAAGAGTTCAATGATTAAAAGATGCAAAAAAGTTCAGCGATACAATCCATGAAAATAAAATCTATAATTCTAAAAATTATCAACAAATCAAAATATAAAAATTACAAACAAAAATTCAAAGAAATGAAGATTCAAATATGTGAGTTGTAAGACGGAATATTTTTTAAGCCTCAAGATGGATATCAGATACTTAAAATGAAAAAAATAACACGTCATCACCATATAAAGTGAAAAAAAAATTTAAATTGTTGTTTGGTTGGTAATAAAGTGTAAAATGATACAAATTATTGATTGGTAATAGGTTGTATGGTAAAGGAGTATAATGGTCCAGAGAGTGGGTAAAAATGTAAGCTGTGTAAATATATATATATATATATATATATATATATATATATATATATATATATGTATATGTATATATAAAATTAAATATTCGATTCTTGAGTGCGAAAGTCTGTTGTTACCTGAGAATAACCAGTCAATTTTCAATTTCATTTCTTTATTAAATTATATTTAGCATCTGGAAGTATTTTGAGGCTAAGGTAGGGAAGCTATTACATGACAAGCTGTAGTCGAAAAGAGCGAACAAAGCTGGTGGTCGATGACTAACATTAGATTGTATAAACCCAAACGGTTAAGTTTTGAAATTCTTTTCAGCTTGAAGGTATATGAAGCTTATGATACTTATGCCCAGTACTCGACTTGAAAAGAGCTGCAGTTAATGAGCAAATGAAAATTGGTTGATAAATTTAATTGGGTGTAAGAAATATAACATGATGAAAAAAGATAAAGAAGTTCAAACGAAGAAGAAAAGAAAGTAATTACGTAGGTTCATCACAATTTCAGCTTCTGAAATACTGTACCTTGAAAGGCTTTTTTCCAGGGGCTTAACTCCAAGAAATGATGCAAACTGTAAGACTGTAAAATTATTTCTTATAATATTAAAATCTGTCCAATTCTTAAAAGTATTATTTTAAAATTGATAAAAAAAAAAAGATCAATAGTTGAAGCAAAAGCGTTATTTGAATATTATGTAATTTACATCAAAACATAAAGCTTATACACAGCTTCAATCTGTTGTAGTTTGACATCATTTTCTTGCGTTTCAAAAATGCTGTAAATATTGCATTTTTGTAGTGTATTTGACATTTAGTTATGTGTTATAGTACAAAATTGACATTATTTTACAAATGTAAGGCATATAAAATATACGAACACAAGATGCAATAAATATATTTCTCAAAAACAAACTAGTTTATTTAAATAATTTTTTTTTAAAACTCGTTTTTTTTTTTTAATGTCTATAATCAAGTCGTTGTGATTGATACCTAATTATGCAAGAATAAAATAATACTATTTAGAAATTAGAATTGTATGTAATTGACATTTAAAATAAAATACAGTATTTAAGAATAAAAAAAGGAAATTGTGTGTGATTCACAGTAAAGATTAAATAGTGGTGTGCTGAACACATTTAAAAAGCACAAAAAATATTAATATGAGAACCATGGAAAATACGAAATAGTGGGTTGCGAGCCACACCAACGTGATATGTCGACCATTTAAAGTAATAGATCATTTATTTTTTACTCGGGCTCTTTATGGATAGAGACCGTGAGCAAAAGGAAATTCATGGAAGAATGATCCTTAAGCTCGAAAACGCTGCATGGTAATAACTTTACGTTGAAATTTAAGTCCATTGAACTTCTTCAAGTGCCTCGCACTTGACCATTTTTCCGGCCGCGGTAGCCTAGTGGTCATGGTTTCGGAACAGTGGCTGGGGTTTTTCGGTTTTTCGGAACAGTGGCTGGGTACGACCCGCCGTGTAGTCGGGGCTGAAGCACATTAAATATGTCGGGGCCCAAAGTCCTCCCTTTGGCGTGGTGTAGAAGTTAGGAGAGAGGGAACCAGCTCAGGTGCCGTCCTCGTCACTTAACCGGGGCTCAAAATTATGAGGTCCTTCGCCAGTAGGCATCATGTGGCTTCTAGTACGACGTTAATAAAAACTAAACTGAAAACTAAAATTAACCATTTTTTCCTTCTGTCGGTACCAGCTAGCTTAGGGGTAAGTTGTAGTTCTATAAAACTATTACGAGTAGGATAATTGTATATTTTGAGGTGGAAAATATAGTTGTAATGCTAAGCAAGTGTTGCATGATCTGTATGAATTACAAATTTTTGTCCAATGTAAATATTGAAAGAATTTATCTAATATATCAACATAATTGCCAAACATTCAATTTATTTCATTGCGTAATTGTTTTTGTATGGTCTTTAACTTCTAGACAGGAAGTGTAAGGACATATGTAACAGGAAGTAGTTAAATTATTAGAAATATATCTGTGATGGTATCCAATTACATCCAATACCAGTAATAGAGGCATCAATAAACAAATTAATAGGTGCATTAGATTGAAAAAAATATAGTACAGGTTTAGTAATTAATGATTGTTTTAGTTCTCACAAAAGATTTCTGACAATTTTCAGAACAAATGCCAAGGAACATCTTTTTTGAGTAATTTGCTTAAAGGACTTCTAAGACTAGCATAATCTTTAATAAATGTTTTGTGTTCAGCATTAATTGAGTCAAAAATCTTTGTAATTCTTTTATATTTTTTGAGGTTTTAATTTTTTGATACTTTCAATATTAGGATCATCTAGAGTGATCTGACCTGGATTTATTTCAAGTTACAATTTGATTTTTTAAAAATTGAATATTTTCTTTTTTACAAATTTCAAATAATTTTTGTAAGTATTTAACATGTTTTCTGGAAGAGGAGAAGATTATCAAATCATCAAAGTAATTGCAAGCAAAATCAACTATATATATTTAGTACAACATTTTGGAATGGTTCTATTAAATATTGCAGAGACATTTTTAATTAATAATAGTAACATAGCAAAAAATAAATGAAATATAACATATTAGAATACGTAAGAGGGCTTTAATAAATATGCTACATTATTGGTATTATAAAAGTGTATTTTTTTATTTTAAACTAATTTCTCGCTGAATGTAATAAAAAAAAGAAAATATTTAATATCTAATAGTAGCAGTAAAATAGCGATATATATTGCACGAAAATACATCTAAATATGTTTAATATTTTATTTACATAACAATGAATTAATTTTTGTATTACCTAACAATTGTATAAAAACAAATTATTTTCGAAATACTTAATAATACCTTACGATACCTTAACTGCACAACCCAGTACTAAATCTGAACTTGAATAACTGATTTATGGAGTTCCTATTTTTTTTCTTGTGTTTTTCAATCAATAGACAGAATTAAAAACATGCAAAATTGCTATTGCAAAGTCTATATTTACTTGATTAATAGTATTCGAATATTCCGATTTTATAAATAATTTTTCTTTACATCTTGATGTATATATATATATTTTTTTGGTTTTGGATAATTATCTTGGTATGCTTGTGAGATTATATATATATATATATATATATATATATATATATATATATATATGCTTTAATGTCATTATTTAAAATGCGAAGTAAATTTTTTTGCTTTATTTTAAAATGAAAAGAGAAAAACAAATTATTCCTCAGAGAGAAAGAGAAAAACATATTATTCCTATCAATTCTGAAAACTCAAAAACATACACATCAATTTCATTTTGAAAAATTTAATTATTCTCGAAACATATTAAATTTAGTCTACATAATTTTTACCGGCATTTATCTTACAGAAAAATTGTTCTACCTTGTTTTTTTCCAACTGAATATTAATAATTAACAATAAGCACAAAAAACTATTATGTTTTTGAATATTATTCAAATGAGATTTGTCAAAATATTTATTGATTTTATTATCGAGTAATTGGGGATTAAATATAATCCATGTTAAATAAATTGTGTATAGAATTTCTTAACAGAGTTAAGTGAATGTTATGTAATATGTATTTCTCAAGCTATGCTTCTTAGGTCAAAAATATTGAAAAATTTTCTTATTTACTAATCGCTTTGATAATACTTTGCTTTAAATCAAAATGTAAAAATTGTTTTTTTCTTGTTTAATTTAGATAAGTGTATATTTATTTTGACTGGTATTAATACCATGCAATAAATCCCTTTAAATATTCAATTCTTAACATACTTTTACAAATAAGTTACTCATATTATATATATTTTCTTACACATTCAATTCAGAGAATTTTTTAACGACGATTATTACATTTGTAACAACATTCGTAATAATCAATAAAATATATTTTTAGCCATAAGAAAATTAGATTAAAAATCTTAAACTAATTTAATTTCTTTTAACATTTTATACTTGCCACTACACTATATCAATCGTATTAACTTTAATATGAATACATATTCTTTTATAAATGTGTGATAATTTATGGTTACACCATAGCATAAACAGTACATGGTTGATAAAGTTATCAATGACTCATTATTTTAATATATGTTGATGATGTGATTTTTTTATGGCACTCATATATTCTTAACTAATCTTAATTAAGGAAATTTGCAAGAATTATTTTCAAGATTACCCTGTTTTAATAATCTATATATATAAAAAGGGAGTTACCAAAACGTTTTTCTTAAATTGGTTTTAGTTTCTCAGAAATTATTTTGTTCAAAATATGTATTGATGAAAAATGATTACGTTTCTATTTAAATTTGAAAACAAAAGAAAATTAGAGCATAATGATAGAACTACATAAAAAGTACAATACTATTTCCATACTTTTTCCATATGAATTTTAGAATATCTGACGATAAATAGAAATATTTTACTCCTTAGATAATTTAACAAATAGTAATGTTATAATAGTAAAACAGGAAAATGTAGTAAAGCTAGACCTATGATAAGGAAGTAAATGCAACGATGAAATAATTAACATTTATTTAATTCCTTCTATTTGTTTAACTTAAAATAGGAAGGATATATTAAAAGGGAGAAAACAGAGAAGATAAAAAATAGTCTAATTATTAAATTGACTAAGGCATTAAAACATTTATTAATGTGAACATTTACTTATGATCATAGAAGAGTAATTTTGAAAGCATTTGTAAGTTAAATGAATAATTTGAATCTACATTATGCTATTGTTTTTCTCTTCTTTTCCAGAAGTAATTTTCTTAAATTCCATTTATTTTCTTTTGCTATCTTTACGGAGAGGGTTTGAGAAACTGTAACTAAATAGAATAAATGGTCATTTTCTATATGCTGATTTTGCTATTAAATTACGCAAAAATGCTATTCTTTGAGCTTCTTCTTTATTAACGTATATACAGCCTTGATTTTACTTTGAGTGCTTTAAAATAACTCTTAATTTGATGATTTGATGTGTTTTCAACATAATCATACTAGAATTAGTAAAATTGATTGATTCATTATATAAGCTGCATGTAAATCTCTGACTTTTCATTTCAAATATTTTTCTCTCTCTAAGCATTTCAGTAAAATGAGCGCACCGTACTTAAAATATGAATACGTGTACATACAATTGTTGAAATCCAAAATTTTTCTACGATTTTTTTATTGGTATAATCTAGTAACTTGATATTTTGATGTTCATGACCACTATGTTCACTAATTATGGAAATGATCCTTTTTAAGGTTACGGCTATCACAAATTGTAATATTTTCATACACTATTTTGAATTTATAAGGTTTCGTATCTTACTATAATTTTATGAATAGCAAAGGAATTTCAGATTATTTGAATTATTTTGTTCACGCATCTACATGGTTTCAGCTAACATTTTTGTAAAGTTTTCTTTAAGTTTTTCTTAATCTGACATCTATTTGGTCAATACCTCAGAATCTCAAAGTTTATGACTAACTTAGTATTGTGAACAATACAATTAAAAACTCTCTCTTAGTATACCTTTACTTAGTATGTGGTGGCTTCATACAAATTCTAGAACAAGTTAAACAACCTAAAAATAACTATATTTTAAATATATTGACGATATTTGAGATTATGTAGAATGAGAAAAGAGGAGATATCAGTAGCCTTACAATGAGATGGGACTTAAAGTCAAACAAGTCTCATAATCAGGCCTCAATATTCGTCCATATTGCGGAATACACAAAATTCAGTTTAGCTTGTATGTAAAGCAAGATGAACTTCTGAGACACTAGTATTTGAGAAAGAAATATCTTTGTGTAAATCTGCTTAAAAGACAAATACTCAGCATAAGTGAAGATGAAAGTTAGGTTATAAATCACATTTTAAATTAAATACTGCAGTATTCTTCATTATATTTTGACATATACATGCATTTTCAAACTTTTCAACATAAGTTAACATTATTTTAAATTAAAAATTTCATTCATATTTAACCTCAAATAACAGAAAAGATTATCCAAATTCCCAATAAAAGTATTGATATTGTATTACAATGCTTATTCAAAGGAAAAATTAAGATTTATTAGCCACCCAAAAGAGCTATTGTTTTAGGTGGAGCGTTTTGGCCTATCAGAAAACTTTTCAATTTTTTTATCATTTGATTCAGTTTTAATTACATATAGCTTAAATATATTCAATTAAATAATTTACCATTTCCTTTAATTTTAATATCGAAAAAGTTTGATATTGTTCATTTCTCGATATTCCATCTTTTGTTTTAATTCTTATAATTAATTGAGTAAGATAATAATAATTATAACAGAAAAAGCGCACTTTGGGTAGCTAAATTTTTTCTTTGAAAAACTTCGCATAGACCTTTTTTATATGAGTTTTAAATTTTATTCATTGATAATAGTTAGTATTGTCTTAGTCCTCTTTACTGCTTTTAAAAGACAGTAATTGTTTTTGTTGTAGAATCTACGTGTTTTTAATTTTTTTTATTACAGTATGCAATTATTTCCATAAATAAATCTATTTCAGACCTGTTTCTTTTTCTTGGTTTCCCTCTCTTGTTCTTGAGAATAACCAATAGATATTTTATAAGATTTTGTAGTTGAATAAAAAGAGACTTATATGTAAGAATTCGAAATATTTTTCATAGTTTGCTAATTTATATGACAACCTGAGTTCCTTTGTTTTGGCTTTAGTACTGTGCTATTGTTATGTAATAAAAACTCTACCCTTATTAATCAGCTCATTTATAATTTACAATGCTTCCAAATTATGTTAAAGTTACTTAGAGAAGAACGTGATGTTTATCTTTGGGCAAATAAAATTATGAATTTTCTTATTAGAACTAATCTTAGATACATAAATGTTTCTTTTAAAACTTTTTATTCAAAATCTGCTTAAACTATTAATTTATCAGATTCTATAATATGCAATCCTCATCATGTATTGTTAAATATTATTACCTGAGGCTCCTAAATAGATAATTGTTTAGGTACTGTTATAAAGCGATGGTATTTTTCTGAGAACTAAGCTTTCAAAATAATTTTAAAGCATCATTTCATTGGTTTGTGATAAATTAGTTTTTAATTTATTCCGACAATCCAGCAGTACAATTAATTAAACTTCTACTTGATTTTTCATGAATTATGTGCCATTTTCTTACATTCATGTAACGAATCTAAATTTTTCATCCAAGCTTCTTTGTTATTTTTTAATCTTGCTTGAATTTTCATATCTATTGTTTAGATAAAAATTTGCATTTCAGTCCATGTAATGTAATACCACAGCCTGGTCCATATATTTTGAATTGATTCTTCTTGCTAAGAAATTATCTTGTTTCAATCAACTTATCATCTTATTCAACAATATTATTCTCCCAAGTCAGGTGTCATTATTTTATTTTAATATTCATAATTCTAAAAGGATACATTCTTCATTTGCTTACGAATATTTCTTAAAGAAGAAATTGAAATGTGTATGTGTGTTTATTGATAAATCCATTTAAGAAGTTTAAAATTTCTCTCTAACAGTAAAGTACATTACCAATTAGAAGAATTGTATCTTTAGTTATTAATCAAGACCAAATAACTGAATTTCTGTCTAATAATTTATGAAGTATAAATCATCCTAATACATTTACTGCAGTTTCGTGAATAATAGGAAATTGTCAAAAAAATAAAAATTGGCATAACCTTAAAGAAATGTAAAATCTCTGTCATATATATATATATATATATATATATATATATATATATA
>BMAW01055176.1:628871-728031 GCA_019974015.1 Nephila pilipes
TGGTCTAGTTGGTGAGTGCATTTAGAGGTGGGGCACAGATCTACATTTAGAGTAAATGTGTGTTGATTAATTTAAATGGGAACATATGTATTAAGTAAAATAAACTTGTAAGGTTTCATTTATTTTATTTTGAATTTTAGCAGTTTATAGTAAACTATATGCTAAACACCTTTTTTCAAATATAAATAATGGAAATTCTTTGAGAAATAATATCAAATTTATGAAATTTAAGAAAATAAACTCTACGTGGGAAAAATAATATGGCTAGATATGAAGTAGATATATTAGTTCTATTTAAAAACTCTTGATTGGTTATTTAATATTTAGAAAATAGAAATATTATAATAATATTTTAATACAAAGAGAAAAAAGTTTCGTTTGGATTATTTTTATCTGATTTACTTTTTACTGATCTTCTTATATTTGATACCAATTTCCATGAATTTTACTATGTTTCTATTGAAATATGTATTTTTATAGAATAGACAGTTTTTATATAAGTTAATCTTTATTTAAATTATTAAGGGGGAAATGTGCAATCCCTTCACATAAATAAGATATAAAACAGATTGTGAAATTGGTCAAAAATAGACGCAATTAAAAATAACAATAAATAACAATAAGCCGAAATGTTGTTTTTCGTACAATCATTTTAAATACAATAGTCAACAATTCAAGGGTCTTTATTACTTCAGTATTATACAATGCATTATAATTTACAGAAATTGCAAAATTTGATGGATATTATCGAAAGCACTTAAAAGTGAATTGTCAGTCACAATAATGTTCCACTTTCAAAGAATATATGATAGAAACAACTTAAGGAAATTTAATTTCCAAGAGAATATAGCATTAAATAAATTAAAATTATTCATCTCATTGTTGAATAAGAAAAATTCCTGATTAATAAATTTTGTATTTACCATAATTATAGTAAAAAAAATTATGGGCTAATAATACGCAAAAACCAAATGACTTATGCTTAAATAAGTTGAAACTCAACTGCATAAATTAGAAGCGAAAACATTTTATAAATATATATTCCATAAGAATTCATTTATTGAAAAAGGGAAAATATTATATCTCCATTTTAAATGTATGTTTTTAACCTAACAAAAAACAGTGTATGTGCTTGTCAATGTAATTACATACATTTTGTTTTTCAAATACACTATAATGAAATAGTCTTAAAATAATTTCTTCTTTTGCATTAAAATTTGGAAGTAACATCTATAAATATAATTCAATGAATTCGTTTGAAGACTCGTTATAATAACTTATATTTATTATAAACCTGGTAATCAAAGGAAACTTAAACTTTTTATATTCTGATTGATAAAATTTATACATAGATGTAAAACATAAATGTAAGTTTTATTGAAGCGGCGACTGAACTTTAAAATATATGTAAGAAATAATTGGAACATAATTGCCTGAATGATAAATGAATCAGACAATTCACTAACGTAAAATGAATTATTTTAATAATTAATGTAACTGAAAGTTTTTATTTCTAATCTTTTTAAATGTAACCATTTGAAATTAGCAGTCCTTTCATCAAAATTCTTAAAGCACTCCATTAAAATCGATTGCTTCTTAAAGATATTAAGTTATTAAATTATTCATAAAACTAATTTAAGTCGTTTAATACTGGGAACATAATATTTCTTAGGGTAAATATTTAAATTGTTTTTACATTTATTTTCTCTTAAAAATGTTCTGAAATAGATATGACTGTTCTTCTATTCAGAATGTTTTATTTTCTTATATTTAATCGATTACTTAAGAATTGTTAAATTAAAATATTCCGTTTTTATATTGAATTTTGATGTGAATTTAATTTATCAAGTACACCAATTAGATATTCAAATATCTAACAAAAAGGAAAATTCAGATTATTTTTAGCTTTTTTATGAAATATAAGGTTTAAAATAAAATGCAAACGTTCAACTGGGGGCAACATAGAAAACACGAGGATACGAGAAAAGAACCCAAGAATAAGCTTTGATATTCTTAGATTCTATGGAGAATAAAAAAGAATTCACCAACGAATTCAGTATAACGTTTTCCAAAAAAAAACCCGATTTTTAACGCTTTAGTCACAAGGAATGTTTATATATTATATGTGAATTGCCTTTAAATAATTTACAAAGTGAAAACGTTGCAAAAGAAATATTTCCTGGAGAGAAAGAGAGAAAAGCTGTACAAGTTTTTTTTTTAAACTTTCCTGTTTTTCAGCTAAATCAGTTTTATTAAAAGTGAAATATTTAATTTCCATATAATACAAATTTTTACAATATTTCAAAATTTATAGGTATTCTTCAGTTTTAATCTTCTTTTGGAATTTATGGAAACCCTTTTATCTTTTCCGTTATTTTTCTTTCTGCTCTTTTCTTTTTCATAGTTACCTAAGCCTTATTAAAAGAATTATTTTTCAAATATTTCATGTAAATTTTAATTTAAAATTTTGCATAATAATTTAGAAAATAATTATGAACCAAGTATTACAAGTGAATAAATCAATTATTGAAAGTGAGTAAAATTTACATCTATCATAATTTTTAACATAATTATATTATAAATTCAATATTCATATACAATGTTTTAACATTTGTACACTTATGTGATGTATTAATATCTTTACAATAACAAAATAAGCTATTAAAATATTTTATTCAAACTTAGAGCAAGCCGTATCAGTTGTTTCCTTAGTTATACTTTCAGAAACTATTCCAAAAATGTTATCTAAAAATAATCTGTTACTTTAATATTAGTTAATTGAACCTAACACTATTCTTGTTGTTAAAATACTTAAATATTTTGTTCACATTTTTAGAGATGAAGTACTTGATATTTTTTGAAAAAATTACTAAATAATTAAGCATATTGTTTGAAAAAAAAAGTTTATTTATTTAATATAAAGCAATTTTTATAGTATCAGACAATATATATATTTGTAACACTTTATTATCTAAGAAAATAATAAATTTAATGATTTTCTCATGTAATAAGAAGTAAATAGGAAAGTACGATAAAAGTAAACGTACTAAAATGTTGTACTTGTGCATATCAAACACTGACAAAAATATACTTTCAATAAGTATGACGTTATTAAATATTTACAAGATATCTCAAATGTTATGCACTTAATCCCAAGTTAATTAAAGTATTTAATTAGTGATATGTCATAAAACACTACAAAAATCAACAATAAATTTCACTTTAAAAATTCGGAACAAGAAAGTAAAAAATCTTTTTCTTAAATCATTTAGAAAAATATTTGAGGGAAAAAAACCACGAAAAATTATAGACGTTTTTGATTGAGACATTTTTTTTTTTTTTTTTGAAAAAAATAGTTTACCTAAGGCTCATGGCTCATGTAAGTGTGTTTTTAGCTCATGTAAGTGTAAGATAATAAATGTATAATGATTTTGAAAAAATAAGTTTATTAATGCCTTACATACATCATATTTTTAATTAAATCTTTATCTAGATTTAATGTTTTTCTATTTCCTAGTGGACTTCCTCAAGAATTATTTATGTAATTTAACATTTTTTGTAGAATCTTTTAATGAAAATATTTCTCATTATTCATTTTCCTTAATATACTTTTATTTTTATTTTTAATTCAACATTGTATGTAGTTTTACGTCACTTTATATTTAATTTAAAATGTGTTAATTTGTATATGTTATGAACTATACTTCTCAGTGAACGCAGGTAATGCGAGGCGTGGTGAAATTTAAAATCAAAGCACATTTTTGTACGAGATAAAATAGATTTTGAATAATAATAATTCTTTTCATATTGGGTAAATTTTGCATTGATCTACATCGAGAAAGTTTCCATGAAATATAAGTATTACCTTTCCTGTTATTATACTCAGTATTAATCCCCTCACATTGTCCTCGGATAACGACTATCTTGTTTAATCCATAAGAGAAAAATGTTACTTTTTCATGTTAATTAAAGGACTAAGTCAATAGTTAATATCAATGGTTATCTCAAGAGCTAAATAAAAGATTTTCTCAACCTTTGTGACAGTTATTGTCTTCTCTCACAAGATACTTTGCAATATTTCTTTTCTCGTTATACGAGATGTCTCGTATGTACAACAGACCAGAAGAACATTGTAAATTTAAAACACGTTTTTAAATTTTTGCGTGATAAAAACTGACTAGTGTGTCTTCTTCATACATAATGCTAAACATGTTAACAAACTTTTAATTCTATTAATGAAAATTCTTTATTATTATTTTTTTATATCTTTTAGAATATTTCTTCTTACATAATCCAGCTGAGAAATGAATCGAACAAACATTAAATTTGGAACGTATTTAAAATTGAAACTTGATAGGGTTAAGGTAGATTCTTTTAAGACAATCATTTATTTATAATCTGTCATCTATAATCCAGCTTTTAAATTTAAAAAAAAAGAGATGCATAATATTCTTCATAATTATTATCTCTTAATTATTACTTAATATATATGGTTTAGTTATTAATAAATAATGATCTCTGTAAAATGAGTATAGATAGCTTATATTAATTTTTCTTTTCGTATAAAGCTTAGGGATAAAATATTGAATCAGAATATGCTCTAGCAAATTATCAAAAGGAAAATATCTTTATTTTCTTTGAATTTAAAAATTCTAACATCACTTTCTGTTTTAATATAAATAAATATATCAGAATTTTAAGATTAATAATAATATTTTTCATTATCTACAGATCGAAACATACATTAATATAGTCTAAAACTTTCTATGTTAAATCATTTTAAAATAAATAAAATCAATTATTCCACTCGTACTTTTATATTCATTGTATATACACTACTGTTCATTATAATTGCCGTATCATGAAGGAAATACGCTACATGCGGGAAATTAACACGACAGGATGAAAATGCTATGATATGAACATGATTAGCTTTTCAACGCATTATTAATAAGCAGGATCCAATAGCGGCACCTGCAATAGGTTTAAATGAAAAAAATTGAACAACAGGTTTCCCATACATAAACTGCATTTGAATGTTGATGCCTGGCGAAAGGTTGTTATGATGCCTCGTGTCAGAAGGAGAATGCTTATAAACGCGTTTCTGACTGTCATAGACGTTGAATTGTATTCTAACGGAATACCGGTTTATCGTACTGCAGTAATTCTGCTCGCGTTGATCAAAATCCTATTACTGCAGAATACGGAATCGATGGATACAGGATGGCCATACGGAACGCCTTGCTGTATCTCAACAAACCACTATTCTTAAGAGTCAAGAACAAGCCGTGTTACCTGTATGGCTCAATTGATCGTACAGCGACGTCACAAGCCCCAGGTCAAAAATTAGATCATTTACTAGACAACAAGTGTCAGACAAACAGTCGACGACCTTTGCAGCAGCATGAACAATCAGCACGCCGACCATGGCTTCAGTGATCATTGACATTAAATAACAGATAGAAATGCCTTGAATGATGTGATCAACGACGAACCTGGACGCAGCAATCGCATGATGTCGTGTTTTCAGACGTAACCAGTTCTTCATACAACAACATGATGGTCGAATTTGCGTTTGGCGGTATCGTGGAGAATGCACATTGATAACGTACATTCTACATCGTCATACTGGACCATGATCTGAAGTTATGGTATGGGGTGCCATTGGATTCCTATCTCGGTCACTTCTTGTTCGCATTGACGGCAGTTTGAACAGTGACCGTTACAATTTTGTAGTGTTAAGGCCGGTATCTCTACACTTTCTTCGAGCCAGAGCGTTTCAGCAGGATAATGCGCACATGCAGGTTGTAGGTGTTCAACGGACCATCCTTGATACAGAAAATATTCGGCTGCTGTTCTGGCCCATGTGTTCTCCAGATGTCTCACTATTAGAAAGCATTTGGTCATTAGATACCGAGCGAATAGGTCATCACTATACGCCAATTACTACAGTCGATGATCTGTGCATAGTTTTCAAGATGCATGAGCAGCTGTACCTATCAAACTCTGCTTCATTCAATGCCTTTTGCAATATCGTTAACATATCCATATTCCTGGTTTCTACTAAGTGATTCGGTCTTCCATTTATATATGTGGTCAATCTACCAACAATAATAGTGACGGCATGTTCTGGCGTTTTTCTCTATCTAACGGCTCGCATTTTTGCCTTATGGAACTCTTAAATAGCAGAATGTTTTCTATATCTGGACAACCCGAGCCACATATGATCTTCAATATGTCAACCGTTCTGGATAGCTTAAATATTTCGGCAGGGTTTGGCTGGATGAGAGAGATTCGCTGACGAGAATCCGATTGATGTCGATCCCCGGTAAAAAAAAAGCAGTCCCTGTTTGGTTACGATTCGAGGCGGTTGTCTCGATACCCCCTGTAACAAAACTTTAGTAAATAACTGTACATATAACCAATTTAAATACTAATTACTTAAAGCCAGTTTCTTTCCTGGTCCTTCATATCTTAAATTATCTTCAAATGTTATACCAGGCGTATAAGTACTGCTATATTTATCAGAGGCGGTAATTCCGAATACTGATCAGGATCTATACTTCCAAATTTCTTGAAAGTGTAATAACTTGTTATTTCTATTTTAATATATTTATCCAATAATTATCATTTTTCTTATTCCTTCTTGGTGTAGCAATTTTAATTGGTCAGAGAAAGCACATGTGCTCCTTACAAATTAATTATCTTATTTCAATAAATTTTCTGCAATTCATAATTGAATCACTCAATACACTAAATGAAATTTATTTTCGTCAATCGTTACTTACATTTAGATGGTCTTAAAATATTAAATACACACATTTATACTTTTCAAATTTAATATTTTTGACAAAACTTCATTTCCCATTCAACACAGAATTGAGAAATTAAAAAAAACATTTTAATGTTAAATATTGAAGAATACTTATTAAGTTGAACATTATAGTTAATACCCATAGCTGCTTAACGAACAATGCGTTTTTTGTAGGAGAAATATAATATCATCTTGGAACAGGTCTAATGTGATTTACATTGATATGCTTTAGATAAAAAAAACACACGTAAGAAATATTCAGAACAGTATATCTGGAGGAAAAAATACAGTTAACACAAAGAAATAATATTTTTGCTCGTATTATGTTTTTACAAACAGTTTTTTTTTTCTTTTAAGAATACTTTTTTTTTCATCTATCCAAACATAATAAACAATGACATTTTTAAAAGGTCAAGTAAAAACAAAAGATAAAATGAAAATCTAGGCAGTACTCTTTCAGAAGAAAAATAAAATAATAATCGGAAGAAAACAAAAGAATAACGTCTCTTGTATTATTTACCAACTCAAGGATAAAAGGAGAAATATATTCTTTTCATACGCTTCTTATCTAACCTAAAGAAGAGAAAGAAAACTACCAGAATAAGATACCTGTGTAATATTAACAGCGGCCAATTTAAGACCATAGTCGGAGAAAAAAAAATAACATGCTGTAAACAAGTCTAAATACAACAAATTATAAGGTTCTTAAAATGATACTTGCGGCTAAAATTTAAGTGGAAAGCAAGAGTGATATGTTATGTAAGAAATTTCTATGGAAAGTATTTTGGAAAAAAGTAACTTTTAGGAGGAGTTTCTATTCTTTTCATATTCAGTGAAGAGATTAAATTTTATCTAGAAAACAATAGATGTGGTCCTAAATACAGTAGCTCATAAAATGAGGGCAAGCTTTTGTATTCACAATACATTGTATGATTTTGTCTCATACACAAATACGTCTTTTATACATATTTTATAAAGTTCTAGAAGCTTCCAAAAGATCACGCAATTGGAAGTTACATGTCTATAGGTTAGTTACCAAATGGAGGGCTGTCACGTCATAACATGAAATCAGGTCATCAATTGGTTACTGTTACAGTGAAAACTTCCCCTTCCCATACAGTAATAGAAAAATGTATGTGTAATCCCCGAGATGGCTTAAGACCAAAATGAATTAAAGTTAATAGTATTTCAGAAAACATTATGCACATATACATTGATATATTTATTACATTTAAAGTATGATAATTCCTTTAATATGATTTCATAAAAAAGGAGCGTTGTAGTAAAGAAATTTAAGCTTATATATTCCTTCAAGAACTCCTATTTGGGATTAAAAAAGTAAATATGTTAAAAAATCGCATGTAAGAGATAATTTCGCTAACGCATTAGTGTTTTTTATTTGTATTCTATAATTAATTAACATTTTAGATTAATGATGAAAACAATTTTTTATGGAATTTATGTCCTAACAAAAAAATATATTACACATTTTAGTATTTTTTACCTGTCTGTAAATATTAAATAAAAATAGTTTTTTTCTATTTTTATATATTTACTTACGATATTATTTAGTCCTGAAATCAGAAATTACGCATCTATATAAATTTTTATTTCATTAACTATGAAGACATAATGGATTAATATATCATACACCAACATAAATATTATACTAGCTAATGTAATTACTTATGATTAAGTTTCATTGAATAATAACAGAACAAAATCTGAAAATAAAGAGAAAAATTGAAAAAAAAATGTGACTATAAAAATAGTATAGTTAAAATATTCTACATAATTAATGTACTCAATACGCGATGATTTTGAAAAACATTCTTTTGAATTCATAATGTTTGTGTAAAAATAAAAGAAAAATAAGCATTTGTTTGATAATTTTCTAATAAAAGAATTCAAATTTTTGTAAATTTGGCATTAGAAAGAAGTGTATTGAATAACAACAGTATTTCATAAGAAATAAGAAATTTAGAATTTCAAAAATAAATAGTTTTACTCTTTAATTTAGTTGTAACATTAAATCGAATAATAGAGCTTAGTTTATGAATTGAAACATTAATGGTATTGCTTTTCAGTTTTGCTTAGGATATATGGTTTTTTTTATTTATAAATAGCATCTAGGCTCTATTTTTTTTTTTTTTTGATAAAATTACTGTTCCTATTTCTATAATGTAAAATATAATAACTTCAAAAGAATATTTCAACAAAAACAACGATAGTGATTTGTCACAAAATTTTCGACCAGGCAATTCGACAAAATTACAGGAATGTCTTAGAATTTTTTTCAAGGTTCTTTTGAAATAAAAATTAGTGCATCAAATACAGCATAGCAGTTTTCAACTGTTGCATTTTTATTTTTTGCAATTCACATTTGCACTAGATCTAATAAACAATTTTATAAGCCTTACAGATTTGAATTTTTTTTTCCAAGAGGGCATTTTCTAAAACATTTTTGCATTTTTAGAATTCGGCAGCTTAAAAACCTAAGAATATATTTTGTCCTTTAGCCTTTTCTACATTTTTTTCGTCTAAGTTCCTTCAAATACAGAAGAACACAAGAAGTGCTTTAAGAAAGTATGCAGAAAAGCTAATGAGAAAATTTAGGAAACATATCAGTATTTTCAAACACTTATGACAGGAAATAAAGTTCATCTAAAATGAAAAAAATCCGAGTATTACAGGAAACATTTTAAGGATTTTTTATCACTAATTTATATTTTCTTTTTTCCCCCCTGAAAATCAGAAAAAAGAGTTGTCGTTGATAATTATTTAATGTATTTAAAACTCTTGAAAAAATCTATAATTACATTATCTATATATACATGCCTTTTTTTTAATTTAATTTCGATTTTTTCCGCTATTTTACTGTTTGAAACAACATTTTACTTAATCAAATTTTGTAAAAATATTTAGGATATTATGCTATTTTTCCATAAAAATTTATTTATATCACTCAATAATAGAACATATTTCACATCCTTCATGTTGACATTCTACATATTTCATTTAAATATTAGCGCAACGATTATTTAACTAAAATCAATTCATTGTGACACGTAACATCAAAAAGCAAGATAAACATAAAAATTCATTTAATACAATTATAGAAGTGAACACACTTACACGATGCATTTTAATTATTTAATTCAGTCAGACTAACTTAATCATTTACTTTAAAATCAGACAAACTTGATTATGCTTATGGATGTAAAATGCAATTATAAGAAGAAAAATTTCTCCTTCATTTTGTGCTTCACACTTTATTCTTTTTTTTCGATATTACTAGAATATCATAATAAATACAGATATTTCATGTTTTAATTAATATATGTATTCTTATAATGCTCTATTTTTCATAAAATATTTTTAGATTTCACGCACATCTCAGTTCCATACAGCTTTTAAATATGTAGTTATATGAACTAGATTAATTTTAAAGAATAATTAATAAATATCCATTGTTTCAGTTTGATTTCTCAAAAACTCTTAGCAATTGTATAATTATTTCATTATTAATAATTATTGATACGTATACGATTAGTTACATATGTTCATTACATTTCGTTATAATTTTATGTGGCTTTCGCTTAACATTTTTATGCTCCATCGATTTCGTCAATCTTTTGTTAACCTATCATTACTAAAAAAATCATTATCTTAAACCTGAAATTATCTTCAGTTTCTGTATCACTAAAATCGTTTTCATTGTCAGAAGGAAGTTCACATTTCCTTAACATATCTTCTTTATCCTCAGTTTCATCTAATTCTTCGCCATTTAAATCCTCTTCTAAATCATTAAAAATAGTTTTTTCCAAAATTTTCAAGTCTTTGGGATTATTCAAATCTAATTATTGTTTTGAACTCATCATTATTCGAAAGACTCCGATTAGGAAAAATGAAAAGTCAGAATAGCGTTACAGGGAGCCTGCATCTGACAGATGCAGAGATTCGAATGAACGTCAAAAGTGGGAGCTTTTATTACAAAAAAGTAAAAATGACTACATTCCTGAGAGGAAAGTAAATCAAAGGGCAGATACTGTAATAGTCGAGGCAGTCGCCATCCAGTTACAGGGAGAAAAACAAACATTTTGAAGGCTTGCGTTTGAGAGATCACGCGCACTCGATGGAGTATTATATAAGTTGTTAGTTATTCATTTGTAATTGTACAAACATTCCATATTTTAAGCAACTACAACAAATTAAGCCGATTTAATAGGAAGAGGAGTCAAGTTTAGTGATGGGTTTTTTTTTTTTTTTTTTTTTTTTTTATTAACGTCGCACTAGAATCAACATGAGGGTGATTGGCGATGGACTTCCTATTTTGAATCTCGATCAAGTGGCAAGGACATCTGAGTTGGCTAACCTTCTCCTAACTTCCACACCACGCCAACGGGAGGACTTTGGGCCCCGACAGATTTAATATGCATCAGCCCCGGCTACACGGCGGGTCTTTAGCAGCCAAGGCTCGAACGAAAACCACCGCCATGAATCCGAAACTATGACCACTAGGCTACCGCGGCCATTAATGGGAAGAGAAAACACACAGATATGCATGGGATTTTCTATCACTTTATAAGAGATATTTTGGTTGAGAAAGGAAAGAAAGATTGAATCGGTAATTTCAAAAACCATATTTTTCGAGATGTATGTTTTTTTTCTTTTTTTCTTTCTTTTTTTTTTTTTTGTCACGAACATTCACTTAAAAATGGAAACAGTAAGTCACTATATTCCTCCTTGTTCATACAATGTACTGTAATTGGCCATTCATTACATAAACAACACAAGTCATTGAAGATCGTGCAAGCCTCAGTTCAAAATCTTTACAGCCAAAAACATGATGAGGCAGCCACAACATTCGATGATGTGCAAACTGTACAATTTATTGGGATAACAATACAAAATATTTCTTTTCTACAGCCTATAGGTTCATTGTTTTTGTGTATAAGATATAAAAACTGGAAAATTAACATTTTACATACGCCAAGAGGCACTGCTAATAAAGTTGCAAATGAGGTTTGCTCAATGTTTTTGTATTATATTGATAATAATATTGGACAAAAAACACATACTAAATATTTATATCTATTTTCTAATTGTTGCCGTGTACAAAACAAAAACGTTACTTTGTATGAGATTTATTTTTACTTAGAGTCTGATTTGAGAATTGTAGCAGTACAAATTCCATTATGTTAACATTCATTCATTTTTACCAAATGACCACGATTCCGAAGTCTTAAAAAAACTGTGTGAAAACATGATCGTATCTGCATTTAAAAAAATACTTTTATTTGGTTTCAAACTTCAGTCAACATTGGCAATAATGGGACTGAAAATCAAAATTCTGGAATTTAAGAAATGTTGGGTGACTTTACACGTACAAAACATTTTTGTCTATAAAATCGAACGGGAGAAATAATCCAAAAAAATTTGTTCCTTTGTCACACAAGAATCTTCATTATGACTGTAATAAAAAAAAGGGGGGCCAGGGCCATCATAGCCAAGTAGTTTATTGTTGGAATCGTTAGAAACATTTAAGTTAAGAAAAACACTTTCATCCTCTGAGTCATTTCCATTAATTAAAGCTTATGTATAGAAATACTCAAACAACAGTAAATAATAAGGCGTTAAAAGCGATCAAAGAATGTAATTCTGAAAGAGCAAATTCCATTCTATAGAAATATATTTGGTTGGCCAACTGCAGAAGCTGAAGATAATCCAAATAAGAATGATGGAGAATATAATTATGTAATTCAGTCATAGGAAATTTGAAACTCTTAATGTTTAGTGATATATTCAGCAATTTTCATTAAAATTACGATAAAGATAACTGTTTTGTTTAATTTAAACACCACTGAGCTTTGTTTCTTGCCACTACAACATAATTCAAGGCAATTTTTTTTTCCTTTGAAACTTGTTGTTCATAAATAATAAAAAATAATAATTGCTTATAAAATTTTAAGAAAATACACTATATTTAGCAAAAACAAGTCCTTAAAAATTTGCATATTTGTGCATTATATAGTTTTTACTGATTCTTAAAAAGCTCTGATCATGTGATTTACACGAATTTTGAAATGAACAATTTATTAGAAGTCGAATAATTAAAGGCGAAACCCAATTCCTAAGAATTCTACTAAATTTAGACAATATTATGATGATAATCATGTTTGCCCTTACATTTTATATACGAATAAGATAATAATTAATATACTTCTCCAAAGAATTTATCCTTTAAGAAACAGATAATAAAATCAACTGTGAACAGAAACTGCGATCGCTTTTTTCAATTTATACTGCTGTTTGTAGAAAATGCAACACCATGAAAGAATCATCAGAATCAAATGAAACTTAATGCAGACACGACTTGTACTGATACAAATAAATGATGAAATTTTCAAAACAAAAGAAACAAATTAAGCGTCCGAAATCAGTATTTGGTGCAGCCACCATGCGCTGCAATAAGTGCTGCTATACGACGTGGCATGGAGTCAAACAGATGTTGAATATCTGCTGGAGGAAGAGAATTCCATATCGCTTGTATGCGCAACCAAAGTTCGTCTTTGGAAACTGCAGGACGCGGATCACGAGCGAGACGCCGACCAACCATATCCCACACGTGCTCAATAGGCGACATATCCGGTGAATAAGCAGGCCAAGGAAGAAGTTGCATGCGTTGTGCTGAACAGAAGTCTCGAACAGTCCGCGCAACATGTGGGCGTGCATTATCCTGCTGAAAGATAGCTCCAGGGATGCCTTGAAGGAAAGGAACGACTTCGGGCTGTAGCACTTCACGGACGTACCTGCTGCTATTGAGATTACCTTCAATTCGTATCAAATTGGATCGTCCATGATACGAAATCGCACCCCAAACCATAACTCCGGGTGTTCGACCACTATGTCGTTCAATAATACACTCAGGAAGGCAGCGTTGACCGGCATAACGTCTAACACGAACACGGCCATCATGGGTCCACAAATTGAAGCGTGATTCATCTGAAAAGACAACTTGGTGCCAATCAGCTCGCCTGTCTCTGTACTCAAGAGCCCACTGCCGACGCAGCCGTCGATGATTCGCCGTGAGGGGAATCCTGTATAAAGGCACCCTTGCACGCAATCCACGGCGCAGCAGACGACGACGAATTGACGAAGCCGACAATTGTACACTTGTAGCAGTAGACCAACGTGCTGCCAGCTGCCTGGAGGAAGCTGTGCGATCATTCACCGCCATGCGGAGCAGGTGTCGATCATCGCGCTCTGACGTCACCTTCTGTCGTCCAGTGCCTGTTTTTCGAGTTGTTCGGTGCTCGTCGGTCCACTGCTTCCAAACTCGCATCACTGTGGAACTGTTTCGCTGCATACGAGCTGCTATTGCGCGATAGGAAAATCCTCCTTCTCGAAGGCCGATTATCCTCCCTCGTTCAAACTCCGTAAGTTGCTTGAATTTTTTATTCTTCCGTCGTGGAGGCATACTCAGGTCTCACTAAACGTTTGCCACTAACAAATAATCATAGACTTTTTTCAACGTCCCGCTACAGCACTTTATTTATACGCTTTCAGCATCAATTCAGAGGGCGCTGCGCGCGCCGCGCACGCGCGATGGCTCTGAAACTTTATTAATTTGCATAATATCCTATAATTGACATTTGCTGCGAATTTCATTTGATTCTGATGATTCCTTCATGGTGTTGCATTTTCTACAAACAGCAGTTTATTATCATTTTTTTTAATAATACTGTTCAAAATGTAGATAGACATGGTTTTTAACTTCCGATTAACACCTTTAACATAACTATCAACCCTCCTATTTCACTCACAGTTCCATAAGTACACAATTCATAGGATAATTGCTTTTGTTACTCTATATCCCATAAAACCAATCAATCAATATATACAATTCATAACAAAACTTAGAAATATTTTGTCTTATTTTCAAAAATTTAAAATGTCGTCACATTTGTACCCTATAAATTCAAAGGAAGAGAAGTTTTTACACATCATTTACTTTTTCAATATCAGGGAATATATAGCTATTTATGCATTTAAATAAGTTTGATCAATATAATGTACACATTCGTATATATCAAATTTTCAATTAAAACGAACATTTTTCGCATAGATAATGTATATTTAATTAGTATAAATTCTATGTACGAAATAATGTTCTGATATTTGTTTCTGGTAGTCTACTGTACACTGGTGTCCAAAAAATTAGAAAATAGATAAATATGTGAATAACAAGAAACTTAAGTCGGGATGGTGGGTAAAGTGACATAATAACGGTTATTAAATAAGAAAACATAACTTACTTCCAAACTGGTCTAAAATGGTTATCAAATAAGAAAATAATTATAATAATTGATTTCATTATCCAAAAAAATTGTTTTAAAGAAAATCGCATAAGAGTGGTTATAAAATGAGTTCACACTTTAATGAAAAATACATGAATTAAAAAGGTGACACAACAGTTTAATATAGTGTGTTGTCACTTCTCACCGCCAGGTACGCTCCACATTGATTTCTCGTGCTTGCTGAGACTTCACAAAGAATTTCTTTTCAAATCTGCAACGGAGTTTGGTGGGTGCTGAAGGACTGAAACCATATCCCAAGCATACGCATACATACTCTATAGGATCAGCTGATTGAGCAGGCTACGGGATAAGTTCGATATCTTTCATTTCAACTTAAGTCATTGGTCAAACCTGCATAATGACACAAGGTGTATTGTCTTTGATAAATATGAACATCACGAACAAAGCGAACATAAGATTCATGAACATTATCATTCAGCAATGATAAAATCCATCTCAAAGTTATAGAGGTCTGTTTGGTTGTCAAATAGGATGACCAGCTTCATCATGACTCCTCTTGATGTAAAACTATGTCTTTCCCTGGTGAAAACGAGTTCCACGTTCTCGCTATATCGTTAGCAGATGAGAATGTTCAGGCTAAAGTAAAATTTAACACTGAACATGAGTATGATCCACTGTCCCAAACTCCAGAACTGATTTTTCAAACTCCAGTTTAAACGAGCACGTTTGTGTGTAGATCTGTGTGCGTATTGGAATTGTGGCTAACATGATTGAGTCTTCTGTAAAAAGTTTGTCTGGAGAAATTTGCTGTCTTATTGCGGCTGTGTGCGCTGAACCTAGATTTTTTTGCGTAACTATTCTATGAAAACATTTATTTATTGGCAAATATCTGTCTTGGTTAGGAGTTGTGACTTTTGGCTGACTTGGTATTCGACATCGGTTAACATTTTCTTCACTTTGAAGCCTCAACAATAGTCTTGATATCACGCAAATGAGATACTCCAGAATATGATTATTTAGACACTTCGGCTTATGATCAGCAGGATTTGAGTATTACAACGATTTTTCCTTTCGCAAAACATACCTAGTTGTCTTTTGTGCTATCATTTGATCTACTTAATTATTGCTAACTTTGTTTTTCACATGAATTTCACTAAACCTGTCTTAACAGCTTATGTCGAGTGAGCCCGTTTATCCTCATTTCGATGTGCGCAGGTTTTGTGCGCATAAAGAGATGATTGAGAAATGTTTTACGACAATGACAAAATTTCACCTGCAATTGTTGAATCTCTCCAAGTTATTTTGAAGAAATTTATAGGTATTTACTCACATTTTTTTTCATATTGTTTAATTATGCTTAACTTTTGAAAAACAGTTTATATTGCAAATAAATAAAAATAATTTACGAATTTTGACTCTGATCATTAACTCTGCATCAAAATTTACTAAATCTGTCATGTTATAGATTTATTAAAAATTCAGGAATTAATATAAAATCAGAAAGTAATAGACAGTACAAAACTATATCTTTTCAGGATGCATTGGTACATATTCCAACGTTCTTTGTATTCTGCTAAATTTTTGAATATTATTAAGTTTTCAGATTAAACATTTATTAACATCAATAGAAAATATAATTTACAAAAAATATAATATGAAAATATAAAAAAGTTCTGTCTTACATGCAGAAGTTCCCCAGATTTTCAGCACCATATTTAGCTACGAGATTTTTAAAGAAACACTATATATATATACTCAAAATATCGGCATACCTTTGAGAGCTTTTTCATTTGAGAAAAAAAAAATCTTTCAAAAAGTAATGACAAAATTTCGAAGATTTACGAGCGTAAAAATCGAAAAGATAATTGTGGTTGAAAGCCTATTTTTTTTCTCTAGCCGAGTCACATGCTTCAATTTGAGCCGATCAAAAATTATTAAAAAGAAACATGTTACTAAATTTTAGATTCTCAAAATCAAATCAAGTCCTCGGGTACCGAAAAAGGTGAACTGTGAAAGGAATTGCTAATGGAAGCCACTTTATTTATCACCGCTTAAAACGAAATTTAATGCAGAGAAAGTTTAGAAATAAATATAAAGACATCACATTAGAAATGCAATTTAAAGAAATAGCAATTCGTGTTTTTGCGCATAATCAATTTAACTTCCGATTCAAACTAATACATTTATAAAAATGGAACCTTGGAAAAAAGAGTGTTAAAATAGAAACGTTATTTTATTTTTCAAATTTAAGAGGCTATTTGTTCATGCATTAACTTTGAGTATAAAAGTATTCTTTTCATATCTTCTTAATTCTAGAACATTTAACATTCAGACGTTATGCTTTATCTCCAAGATGCATTTCTTTATTTTATGAGTTGAATTGTTTATGGGAAAGCAATATGTTTATTTTGAAGTAATTACAAATTATATACGGATGCCAAAAAATTATTTTTGTTTAATTCTTCAAATGATTATGTATAAATATTTAAATACATTTTATTTTCCTTAAATGTGCAGCAGCAAATTTTATTTCAAAATCTTATGAAAGAAAAAAAAAAGAAATTTATTTTTGGGAGATTAGAACTTTCAATATTTGTGAATTATAGAAGAAAAATTGAATTGAATTTTTGAAAGCAGTTTCTATTCTATTAGTGTTAATAAAGCCTTACTATACGTATTTTGACTTCACCAACTATCATTTAGTTCCATTAAAATATTAATTCCTTATTGTAAAATATTAAAATATTACATTTCTTAAACATCTAGAAACATGTAAATAATGAAATATTAGACTGCTAAATACTGAGTAATTACAATAAAATACAGAAAGTGTGCTTTAAGCTCTTAAAACATTGTATTCGAAAATCCTACTTACTTAAGGTATCAAGTCTATGAATAATACAAAAAAATACAGGCTCTATCTATTATGATGCCATACATTCGATAAAATATTCTTCCCTCAAGGGAACAAATTATTTTACATGATTTCAAAATCATAAATATATATATATTGCTATAATTTTCTTGATTTATGTTTTTATCGCTATTCGAATATAAATTGAATTGATGAATATACCCTTATCTTTTCAATTGTAACATTACTTAAGACTTCGTGGTTCTGGCATTGGTAAAGATAATAAAAAGGGACTATCGAGGCCAGAAAAACGTATTTAATTTTTCTTATTTCTCTTTTACTTTTTCAATACGTCTTAAGAATGGCAATATACTAAAATTAATTTTCAAAAATTCAGTAATAATCTGTACTTATATCACCGCTTTGTTTCATTTATAACTGTAAACTAATATTCGAAGATCAAAATTAATTATTTTTATTTTAAAAAGAAATTTCTGATTTCATTAGCTAAATTACTGTTTTTGAAGGAATTTTAAAATTAACATGGAAAATATATTTTATTTTATTGCTTTTGAAACTGATAAAAATGCTTCGCTATTCAAATTTAGAATTCTTCTGTTTAGAAGAAAATTATTATATCTGAGTTAGAATTGTAACTACAAGAGGTATTCAAATGAAAAGATACGAAACGTCGTAACAACGTAACCATTAACATATTCATCTATTCCTCTTCGAAAGAACGTAGGGAGATATCTAGGGATGCGAATGGAGTCTCCGGCGTGGAACGGAGAATACGCGGGAGCTAATACTTATTAAAAAGTAATAATAAAGTACTTTGGTTTTATCTAAAATATGATCAGTATTCTCCAAAAATTAAATTGCATTTTTAATGGCTAATTGAAGACTTTAGAAATAAAAATTTATAATAGGTGAAATAATAAATACTAAAAAGATTTTCAGCAAAACGATTATGCAAATGAGAGTTGAGAATAATACATTTATTCATTTTAATGTTCTCTATCGTTTTCTAACACCTTTCGTCATCTGTGGGGCAGTTGAAAAATACCAGCAATATAGACGAATTCGTCTTCAGACGCGATGAAGCCTACAATCCATTTTTGAGCTTCCTTCACTGTCCGAAAGAGCACAGAACAAATGGAATAATGCATCGAGCGAAACAAATGATAGTAGGAATGGGCTATGTCGGGGCTCCGCGTGTTCCAAAACTTCCCATCCACGCATTACTAGCTTGAACTTATCTAGTTTTGTAAAATGAGTCCTTGCGTTACCATGGAGTAATTTCACGGGCTCAAACCTTTACCAGTGCATGGACATTTTCGATCAATTTCCGTTTTAATCGCAGCAATTGTTTTTTGTAGCATTCATCAGTTCACTTACACCGAATATAATTTCTCGCAAGTAGTAATATAGTTTATGTATACATTTCTTACCCGATATATAGAACATTTTTGTAGGGAATGGGCTCGTTTTGGCTTTAATGCCGTTGCTTCACCGGGACTCACCCAATGATTTTTATGGGTTTCGGGTTGTCACAACTATCTCCTTTTTTTTTTTTTATCTTCCGTCACAAATTTACTCTAGAATGATTTCTGTGGTGTCTATTTAACCGATTCATGCAATTTGATACGCTCATCCTTGTTCTTCTGGTCACGTTACCCATAAATACCCAATTTAATGCTACCCATAAATACCCATACAATTTCAATCATGTTCATGTCTGTAAAGATCAATCGGGATCATATCTTCTCTTACTTGGCCAGTCAAAATATGGTATATTAAGGTCTACTAAGAAGGTTGTAATACTTCTAACTTGATGACAAAGCGATGAATCATTCATTATAACAAAATCTTAATCATTTAGTAATCATTCGTGTAGCTGAGGTATCATACAAATTCGCATTACCTCTGTATATCGTCTTGCCTCAAAGTTCCTTACGCGAAGTGAAGGTGTCTAACTCCCTAACTGGAATTGATAACAGATCACACCACAATTTTGATGGGAACTTTTATCTTTCCAACAAAGCAATCAAAATGAAACTTGTGACATTGGGCTATTCACAATTTTCTCTTCACTAATCTTGTGGTCTTTATAATAATTTAAATTGCATAAAACTACATTTTCTTCCTAACCCAAATTAAAAGTGTTAGGTAAATTAGATGAAGATATAAGTTAAGCGCAGTGAATTAGATATAATGAGTTAAAAATTAAATAGAAATGAAAGGGTGAGAGAGGATAGTGATTTGCTGAAAGAGATTTATAATTAAGATTGAAGCAAATTCTATTTAAAATATTAAGATGAGAATTATCTGTTTGTAGGAAGTTATCGAATTAATAAGATTCAAAAGAGAGCCATCTTATCTATCCATCAACGATTATCAATAAAGATTTTAGTGGCTCTAGTGTGTCTATAATTGGAGTTTAATAGTTTTTGACTATTATATTAGAATATGAATTAGCGCAAGGACTGAGTAATAAAAAAAAGGTGTTATAAACTTTTCTCAATGACACCACCTAACAAATGTACATTGATCTGTCATAATTTCAAACGTTTAATCGTTCCAAGAAAAGAAAAACATCAGAGATTTAGGAAGTAACATTTTTAATGCCTCAAAAAATTAAAAAAACAAGTAAAAGACCAATATCTTTTACAATTTACTTTATCCTTGTCCTCAACCGCCATGTGGTGATGCTCTCGAACACAGTCCAAATATTTTATTTTCATTACCTCAGTGCGTTTTGGGTATTTTTATAGAACAATGCCCAGAAAATGTTTATTCTAGCCGTCTTTGGACAATTCTATTGGAAATAGTAATCCCAGCTTCTGAAATAAATTGGGTTACTATTGTAGTACTTTCTTCTCTTTTTCAAGAAGTCAAAGTCCTCCCGCTGGCGTGGTGTGGAATTTAAAAGAGGGGATTCCAGCTCAGGTGTCGTCCTCGTCACTTTCCTAAGGCTCAAAATTAGGAAGTCTGTCTCCAATAGCCCTAGTGTTGCTTCTCGAGAGACTTTAATAAGAAACTAAACCAAACCAAACTTGTCAGAACGAAGCATTATTATCCTTTTCCTGCTATTATCCATTTTTCGTTTTAAAGAAAGCGTCCCATTGTTATCCAAATTAATTTCATTCTGTTAATGAATGATTTTGAAATACCCAAAATATCTGCTGTCTTCCTTTAAAAAATATACATCTGCAAAAAAAAGTGTTTTTGTCTGGGATATTTTTCCGTGAAGAAAAATCTGCACCTAGACTCATAACTGCAGAATAATTAAAAGGTAATATTCTGCGGGAAAGTAAAATTTCTTTTAAGGAAAGACTAATATTAACTAATTGATAAATACCAGACTAGCTAGTAGAACCAGTAGAATGGCTGTATTATGATACGGTTACATTTTATGCACTAACAGTCTTCAAATTAGAATACTTGTCAGTGCTGAAAATTGATTCAAGGAATGAATATTTTGACTAAGTCACTTGCTATTCTTCATTGCATAAAACTATAGAATGCTATAAAAAGATAAATTTTCATTTATTTGATCTATGCGTTAAAATGTTTTCTTCATACACAAGAAACTTCCCTAGAAAAATGTAAAAGAGAAGGAAAGAAAAGAAAAAAAAGAAACGCTTTCATGTTTCAGGCATAGCCTTATATTTTGTTTGATTCAATTTCCTAGCCAAAATAAAAGCCAATAAGGATTTAGTAATAAAAAAAAGAGGTGGTCGTCCAAAATTTATGAGCCTTTCAACTATTATTGAATTAGGTCTATCAAGCCAAAACACTAATCAGTCGAAGCTTTATGAATTTCTACATTTCCCTAAAACAATTCTAGCTCCAACAGATTATAAAAGAAGTACATTTATTTTACTTAATAAAGAATGTTTGGAAAAAAGCTTATGCAATGAAACGTCTGTTACATGCAAGGGATGCATAAGTAAATCCGTTTCATGCCCAGATTGTTTTATGAAGGTGGTACAAGAAATTGATTACAGACAACATTTAATTAGTTTATTATAAAAACTACTTTTGTCTTAGTTTTTATTTGTGATTATAAAATTTCATTTGTAGTTTAGTTTAATATTTTTGTAATAGAATTCTAAGTCATCATGATGGTTATAACAATCATTCATATACATATGATTTAACTGAAAATAAAATACAAACACTGCCTATACCTATCAATAAAAAAATTCAAAAATGTGTTTTTAGTTACCCCAACCACTAGGATATTGCTCTCTAAATATTTCGAAAGAAAAGTCACTTTAACCATGCAGAGAAAAATATGACATTGTTAGCTCCACCCATATTTTAAAACTAAATTATAACATATGTATGTGTATATATATATATATATATATATATATATATATATATATATATAATAGGTAACTATTTAATTATTCAAAATGACAAAATAAGTCAAAGATGGTAATAAATCAATTTAAAACACTATTTCTGGCTTTGAATAGAATTGCGAGATTAAATACACTTAATGCATCATATAATCCTACTCAGTAAATAATTTTATTGAAAAATGTTAATAGCAAAAATTCATCAGAATAATAACACTAGTACTTACAATTAGGTTCTAAGGAATAATATTTATTAAAGAAATATCAAAACTGGTATTATTTAGTAACGCTTATTAAAGAATGTAATAATCTTAACTTAATTAAAAAAACACCTCTACCTTATAAATATATGAAATTTTAAATCTTTCATTTTCTTCTAATTTGGTTTATTTTTAAAACTATTTTTGTCTTAGTTTACATTTGGGTATTACAAGTGTTTTGTAATTCACGCTAGAATTTTTTTATTACAGAACTCTGAGTTGTCATTACAATTATAGTCATCATTTGCATATAAGTTATCTAACTGTCTCATAATTACAAGTAGAGGATATACCTGTCAATTCCTTTTTTTTATTTGTCACACTCACTGTGATATTACTCTATAATTATATCGAAACGAAAGAAGTCACTTTAGTCCAAAATATAAAACAATAACAAAGGTCAAATTTTAAATCTGTCCGTGAAAGCATTAGTATAAAAAATCTTGCCGAATCTCTGTATCATGAAGAAAGTAATATGACAAAGGATCAAAATGTAAATAACTGTTTGCAAATGGTTAATTTCAATTCCATTTATTTTATGTACACCCTAACATATATTATGTGATGCCATTATATATGTACTATTTCCTAGCTCTATAAGCTGAAACTGAGCCGACTTTAAATGAATAGTCTTTGCTGAATTGTCCTGTTTCAACTGTATTCTGACGACTAGCTTAGAAGTATACACTAAGACAATATGTATCCAGAAGGTTGGCGTAGGGCATGCTCCATCCCCTGTCAAAATTTTACGTATAAACAAAATAGCATATCTGAACAGGAAATATCAACCAAGTTTAAAAGTATTTATTTTGTTACTTCAAATTTGTTTACTGATCCAAGCACAGGACCAAGTATTTTATCCTATTGTAAGTTTTTAGTTTTCCTGAGTTAATACAAGTTTCTTTTTAGATTTAGGACCAAATAAGTATGAATAATGAACGAAAAATACAGTTGACTGGAATGAAATTTATAAAGAAAATAATTCTCCCTCTGCCGAATTTTTGAACTTCTGTTGATTTTTTTCTGGATCCTCTGCTACGCAGAAGCCAGAATGTCTGGAAACATTCAGAGAAGAACTGGATCATACTCTAACTATATTACGCAATACAGGCTTTTCAAATGGCGTTATGGTCTAAACTGTCACTTCCCTCGGCAACACATCCACCATTTTAGTCATCCATGGTATTTTTACAGCACAGTAGTATTAAGGTAAAATTATACGATCCCTAAGCTTACGTACCCCCCATCCTGGACTACAACAAGATAATTTCCCACTACCCACAACATTCCGGACTCTGAATTACGATCAGAATTTCAGAGCACTTGCCTTTCCAGTTACTTCCCTGATATCTATATCCCTTCACTACCGGAGGGAGAAAAAAGAAGTGCTTCCCTGGGCCCGCGGCTTTTTACTGCGGAGTGTCAAGCTGTGCCCAGACGATTTTAGATATTAAGCCTAATTCGCGAAAAAAATCCTCTAAAATCTGCTATTCGTTAGAATATTTTGATTTTTACATATATTATTTAAAATGCATTAAATTTAATATATACGAAAGAAAAAAATGTTTAATCGAAAATTGTATGTTTTATACGTAAAATTCTTACATAAAAATCATATCTTTTACGAAAATATAAAATATACTTACATTTGTTACATAAATAATAATGTACCATTACATGAAATATTAAGATATAAAAAATGAATCTTATTTCGCTGTATAGTATTTTTATAAAAAAAAAATTATTCAATGCATAGTCCAAGGTCACATGTCTTACACACATATTTTGTCAACTTTTGCTACTTCACGCAATATATTTGTGCAAAGGGCACATCCTTTTCTTCCTTTTTCCCCTTTAACGGCTATGTATAGAGTTGGATTATTTTCGCTAACATCACTGTCAGATTCATTCAATAATTCGTAAATCTCAGTATCAGATAAATACTTTTTTTTCATCATGAATGTCACTACAAATAAAAACCGACCGAATGAAACGAACAGCTGAGAGCACCTGTACTAAAAGCCTTATCCCCCTAAATATCCATAAATTCTCATTTAAACTTCTAAGAAGCAAGCAAAAAAGAAAAAAGTAAACTGAAAGCAAGTGCATCCTATAATTCATGTCATTACTTTTAAAGAGCCACTCCGCAACACATGCTTTAACAATTACCCCCACCCCCCTCTTGTTAGCCAGAAGTGAAATCGAAGCCCATAACATCAAGGTCAACACTCCAAATAAGCTATCGATATAGATTTGGCGGTATTATAACGCCATATAGTAACATTAAAAAATCAAATAAAACGTTCTCCTCAATCGTATCTCTATTGATACGCTGGGCACAGAAGAGAAAACGCGAACGTATCGCATTTGATACGCCGGGATATAGAACATTTTTTTTCTGATGGGACGACACGTGATACCATCCCATAATGTTGCCGATTTAACCCTACAGTTGGAGACAATTATAAAATAAAGTTCTTCAGAAACCGCAAAGCAAACATGAAATTTTACTACTCTGAGTAAAAGTTTCTATGCAAACATAGGTTAACCAAAATTTTGTTGGAATTTTAACTTAATAAGGATCAAACTTTAGTATACTTAATCCAATTTTTTGACATAGTAATCGCTTTATTTTATGTTTATGTGCATACTATTCTCCAGTTTTTATATCGAATAATTTCTTTGGGAAACCTCTCTTTTATGTCGTAAAAAGTATAAATGTATTTAAAAGTTAGAACAAAGTGTGAAGAAGTATATTTGAATTTCGATGTATAGAAGAGCATGAAAAATAATGTGCACTAAATTAGAAAAAAATAAAAAAGTAAAAACTTTTTAAATTAAATTTCTATATTCTCTTAAAATTAATCCCTAAAACACCATTTTGCAATTTTTGAATAAAAATTAACGAACAATTTCGTTCATTTATCATTGTTGAGACTAAATTGCCGCAATGCACTCAATACCTTATTGTTTGTCATTACCAGATATAAGATTTTGAACATGCACAATACACAATTTTATTTTCTATTTCATTTACCTATTTTAAATAGGTACATTAATTAACAATATTTACATTATTTCAATTTTTCACAGAATCCTTTTTAACCGAATTTTGTCTTGTAATATTATAGCATCAACCTTCAGTCAAACATTAGTGATATGTACAAATCTTCATTCATTTCTTCACCAAAATAGTAAAATGACAGTAACAAAAATAAATAAAATATATACTCTATTTCCCCCTATATGCATACCCAATGAGATAGAAGGTTTAAAACATCCTCCCTTCGCTCTCGAATCGTTTTCTTTACTTTCCAGAGTCTATCCCTTAATCTCCACCATCAAATGGAGTATTTTACTTTCTAACTCGACCTATTCCAGATGACATGCAGAAATCTGAATTGGAAAGAGAGGAATTACCGAAGTAAAGGGAAATAGCAAAACGTGCTTTAAAGGCTATGACATATTTGTTAGCAAAATTCCTCACTCAAACCCAAAGAAGTTCGGCCTAATTAGCTCGATTACGAGCATACTGTCAAATGCCAACTTTCTATTCCGAAAACTGAGACTACCACTTAATAGTTTGAGAGCTTCTAGGTCATTAACTCGTTGTCGTTCTCCATTCTTGTTTACTGCATCCCCATTTAATATCTCTCTACAAGACAGACTTCAGCTTCCAAGTATGCACGCGAAGTGGCAAACAGTAACTTCCAAAGTGTAAAATGTTAATAGAAGGAACAGAAGTTCTCTTTAAAAAAATAAATCTCATAGAAGAGTACCTAAATAATGTGCCAAAGGACTTTAAATTTATTTGGTATTAAATTAAACCCAAATAAATCCTACGCTAACCTTTCTTACTTAATATCAAAACCATAAAAGCTTAATTTGTTTGGAATTATTTTTTGCAACTTGAAAAATAATTCCGTTAATTTTTTTTCTACATCTACCTCTTATACTGAATTAACTTATCTTTTAAGTACTACGGAGGTAAACTTTAATTTTGTTTGCCGTTTAATATTTAAGTGTTAAAAATCGTGATAAAAAGTGCTCAAGGTATAAAGAATTAAAACGAAAGTAAAGTTGAAACAAAAAGTGATATAAGATACATTACGTATATATATTTATATATACAGAGAGAGAGAGTGAATTAGTGAAAAAAGTAATAGAAAATATACACTCAAAATAAGTTCTTATTGATATTGCAATTTGTGATAGATGTTTATTAGTACTGTGTACATTTAGAAATGATTTATAAAGGCAATAAAATATGTTTTAAAGAGTTGAGTGTTAGTTTAACTAATAGAAAACATATAATTACGTGTTTGGAGCTCACTCCGTTAGTAACAAGTTGCTCACAAGACTCTATTCCCTTTATGACTTCTTTTGCTTCTCTTTTAAAGATATAACTTACTTAATCTGACTTTGAAATTTTCTTAAATTAAAGAAGTTACTTGTTATTTTATCAACTGAGTGATCACCGCTTTACTTTATTGTCAGTAGTATTTGTGACGTTCACCACTTTATAGTCGCCAATTTGTACTATATTTATACTATATTTATTTAATTCGCAGCACAGCTACATAATGTTATGATCTCAAGGCAAAACTTTGTAATACGTAAAAAATATGTATAATGGAAAGGAAGATAATATTCCATTTGTTGTACATCCTATTAACTTAAAGTATCCGACTGCGTTCTGAACCATTATTTTGAAAAAACTTTTAAATGAATAATTTCTTTTTAATATTTAGTATCATCTGAATTTGAATGTACATAAAAAAGCATTTCAAAAGTTTTATTACGATGAATAAAGTATAAAATGCAATTTTTCAGCATAAAATAAGAAAAAAAAGCACATTTTCAAAATATTCTCCTTTTTCTATAACATTGTTATTCAGCATATGTATAGATATGACACCTGTACAGAGCCTGAAATAGGAATTTGTAATAATTTACATTATTTGCAGAGTTATTATGATTCGAAATAACAACACGCGTTTTTTTTTTTTGAAAAAATTCCTCCACTCTTACGCATTAAAATGTGAATAAATCCATTTATATACCATACATTATCAAAAAACATAGTTCAGGATTTTAAGAATAATATGAAAGATCGTTACCTTTCAAAAATTGTAAACATACTGAAAATTATATTCTCCAGAAAATGGATTTGAAGTTAAAGCATGTTCAGGAAACAAAGGAAATGTCTGATATTAAAATACTTATAACTTGCTTTCTATATACCGTAGGTACAAATGAAAGGTAGTTTTAGAAAGAGAAAATTTCAAATATTTTAATGGATAAATAAAAAAATTTGGTATTTTCTCCAAAATTCGAGCTTTTAGTGTAGTCGGATACCTTAATAAACTATTTCAACATCAATTGTTTTTTGTTTTTTCTTCCTAGTTATATATTTCTACCTAAAATACCAATATATCAACAATCATTGTTTATGAATCACACATTGGAAGTTGGAGAAAACTTGCATAATTCAAAGCCCTTCAGAAAAGTCTGCTACAGTGATAGTTCATTTACTTGATAATTAAAATTGATGAATAAAATGTATTTATATAATTATAAATATTATTTATTTATAATTTAAGAAGCGGATTCATTACATTTAATTTAAGTGGCTTTAGATTATTATTTTTCTGAATATTTTATTTGTATTACAAATACAATACAAATCAGTAAAAAAACACATTTGGTTTATAAAAATATGTATTTACACAAAAAAAATCGCTCATTTTATGAATTACCTAAAATTTAAATTTATTACAAAGAATAACCAGTCCTCTAACTTATTCCTAAAAATTACATAACAATAAAAAGTACACTTAGTGAAACAATATGACAAGAAAAAAGCACATCTAGAGTCTTTAAACAATCAGGGAATTTATACATTTTCTATAGTGTTTCAACCACATTAATCCATTTAAAGCATGAATCTTTACTTTCTCTTAACTTATTTAATTTTCTCTCGTAGAAGTTATAAGTGCATCACCTGAAGTCAGGGAATACATCAATCTTTAATTTTTTTTAAATAGATGCAAATGTAGAATAGAAATTGAAGGATATAAATTTTTTAAAAAAATAATGAAAGGGAAAGAATTGCATAAAATTTTTTAAATAACTTTGCAGGTAACTGTGCAATATAATTGGAGAAACATATTTTCACCGTCTGAAAATTATAAGACAAAATAATTTTGAGTTGTGCGATTACATACATGATTTAGAAAATCAATGATCGTGATGTTGTGAAAGAATATACATAAATGCATTTAAATTTTAATCTACGATCTTAAGCGATAGAAAATTTCACATTTGTGTAGAAATTCTTGAGAGTAAGGAACTTTGTCATTAGTCATACAAAATTAGGTTGCAAAATTTGAAAAATGTAACATCAAATCATGTATTACTTTTTTTAAATTCCTATTAAATAAAACCTTACGTTTGGCACAAAATGTTCCTTGAGGATTCGGTGCTATAAATTAATCCAACCAACTAACCCATTAAATAAATTAAATATTCTACTAGGAAAAAACAAAAAAGCTGTTCTTATTGCAATATAATTTCCTTTATGTTTTATTTTTACAAATTTGATACTGAACAATACATTTTATACAAACTCTCATTATTTTCAAAAACAAGATTCTTTATTATGTAAATAGCTTAAAATAAAACATTAACTTATGAAAGTTTCAAAACATTTTCAGACAAATAACTACTTTAATTATTATATAACTTAAAAATGATAAAATATGGTCATTCGTGAATTAACCTAATTCATGATAATTCTTAAAATATGACTTCGATCTCTTATTTATTTATCTTTAGGTGTACATTCTATGATGGATATTATTTTTATTTCTACTACTTGTTATTCGTAACTAAATGCACTTTATTGTATTTCCTTTTATGAGAAATGAATACATTTTGTGAAGCAATAGAATATAAGTTGCATAAATATACGTAACTGGTAAATGGTAAGAGAAAATATACTTTGTGGTATATGATTATTATTATAGCATGTACAAAGGTTAACTCTATTTTTACTCAACAAAGTATTACTTTGAAAAGATGTACAAAAATTAATGTTTGACGATCATATAATTTCTGAAAGAATTTCCAGAATATGTGCATTTGCAAGTCTACTTTTTTACTTATTGTAATTTATTGTCTCCAGTTACCAACTACTTCTTAATTAAGTAACTCCTTCTTCTCTTGAAACAAATTTTTACTCTGAACCATTATATCCCTGCCCAATATTCAAATAGTGGCTGGATTTATGTGTATGTATATAATGTTTTTATTTGCGAGCATGTACTTTTCCTGTAAAGCTTCATTTATATTGATTTTATAACTTTTCAAAGAAAACGAAAAATTACAGCATCTGCCGGCCATAAATTTTGTAATACTCAGCAGATGCAAACATATGTTTAATGTAAAGCACAAATAAGAAGGTTTTGATAACTTATTCTTTCTGTTCTACCTAATTATACTTAATGGTGAAAAAATAATGTGGCATTTGCAGTATTCTACATTTTGTTAAGCAACTGTAGTTCTTTTTTTTAAAAAATTCTTTTAATCTCATGTAAGATTTCCTTAATAATTAGAATTGTTATTGGGCTCTTTTCTGCTTGCTTCGATTCTCTTTTTCCGGCTGCAAGCCAGACACGTACCGGTGGGATTTTCACGCTGATTGTTCATTGAACACAATGGCATCGAAACAAAAGAGTGCTGTTCAAACTTTGTATTCGCAGGATTCGAATTTTCTAATTTGTTTTCAATATCTATTTTATTCAACGGAGAACAGATTATTTTAACATTTATTCAAACATTCTTAATTGCAGAAGAATCGCCAATGAAGCGTTTAGGGAATTGCTGGCCCGTGCAATCATTGGGTTAATCACATGCTGCAACAAGGGATCACTAAGTGGAGGAGATGTCAACTTTAGTACGTGCTTTAAATACATAGCTTAAAGGGGAAATCAATACTTTTTTTTTTTCATTTCAAAGATCCTAAAGTTTTTCTGAATGCATCGCAAAATGTCAGAATTCTCAGTCTTGAATAGTCTGTGTTACTTTCGATGAGAACAAAAGGGTTGGCATGCTTCATTTGGTGATAAAATACGATAAGTAATAGTGTTTGTCATTTAGGATCTCAATTGTTTTAAATAATAAAAGCCTTTGGAGATTTCAGATAATAATTAGTCGCTATTTGTTTCTTGTATCTATTGTCTGACATCATGAACTGAAAACAAAACAGTTCTATTCAGTTTCAGAGAATATAAAGAAACGTGAATTTTATGGTAATTTAATTAATCTTTTCATTCGAATGTTACCAAATGAATGGAATAAATATTCAATTTAATACAAATAACAAGATCTCTGACTTCAACAAACATAAATAAACATTAGCATTTACAATACGTCAAAATTTATTGTTAAATTAATAATGGAAATAAATTAGGATTTTTCATAATAGTATTTGCTTTATTTCCATGTTTATACTTATCCATTCATTGTAATATTGCTTCATTTGCAGAAAGAAGCATAAAGATTTCAAAATCAGTGGGGAGGAATCTCCAATTTTGAGTTTTAAGACAAAAGAGTGATTTGTGAGAAACAAAAAAAGCTTGTCAAATAAGATAAATATTTTCATTTTAGTTTTAAGAAATCGTCTTTTGTTTTTATTCAGTCGGGGTACAAATTTTTTCCAAGATTATTTAGTTTTATTTTAATTTTTAATAATTTTGTTATTGCATGAGTGTTCCATTATTTAAATTACTGGTATTTATTTTTATAGAAAATTCACTTTTCAAATAAAACGAGTGAAACCCTATAAAACCAAGAGAAAAAGTTTAAGATATCTCTTATAGGTAATATATTAAACATGCAAAATACAAATAGTAGAAAAAACCAAAACAACTTCATTTCTAAAACAATACATTACGGTAAGCTAACACAGCCCAAAAAATATAAAACATTTTGCAATAAATTGTTTTGAATAGTTAGAACAGAACATTTAATTATTTTAAGAATATAATTATTCATATGCACTTAATTTAAAAGGACAACTTAAGATTATGAAGGAATTTGAAAAACTGGAAAATTACTGCAAATATTAGTGAAAGTGAAATAAGGAAATGATTATAATTTCAGAACAATTGCATAATTTTTTGGTCAGTTAAATTGTTGGAGAGTGAGATGTTAATCGGCATTGTTTCAACATCTAACTGGCTACTTATCACTTAATGTTATACAATGAAAACGCTCCTGAATGGTGTCCTGTTGGATTTCTCAAGAAATTATCTACAATTGTTGGATGAAACAGCGACTCTCTGGGATGGTTGTAGCAAAATCTTAACAGGTCAAAAATCTGAACTAAAAAGGAGAGACTAGACAACCTAACTAATCAAGGAAGTGTTCAGCTTGCATTAACATGATTCAAGAGAAAAGTTCCACGGTTACACCAAGGTGTACCTTGTGCCCGGGAATTATTTTGAAGAAGAGTAAGATCGGACTGATACAAAAAGAATTACAATACAACGAGTCTTGGGATTCTTAATACGAACACCTGTGCTATAAATGCACCCGGTGTGACTGAGTTATTCAAATGGAAAAAAAAATTTAATTGACTAATGAGATAAAAAAAATTCATGCCTGAATGTTTGTGTGTATTATAAAATTTAGTTAAATGCATAAATTGACAATATAAAAAATTAAAAGTGCGAAACATGAATGATAATATTTCAAGCTCTCTCTTTCTCTCGGTATCGTCTCATATATGCACATATATATAGAGAGAGGAATTACCATTTTATAAACATTTAATAGGCCAATACTAGTTTTAAATGGAAATATTGATAAATAGATATTGATGTGAAAGAAAAGAATGTAAATTATTTTACCCTTTGAGGAAAAATTCTATGACTTGCGCAAGCGCTTACATACCATGATTATATTTCACTAATACTACTCAGAAACACAATTGCAGATTTCAGAGATACTAATTGGAAATAAATAAAAGCTTATCAATTTTTTTTCAATGAATGCTTTTTAGATGCTTAAAATTTAGTACAATAAATGCTCACTAATTGAGTTCATCATTACTTATTAGTGTTGATTTGTTAATTATAGAAAAATAAAATATTTCTCCTTCATATTGTGTCTTTACTGCACCAGTAATATGTTTTGAATACTTTTGGAGTAAACTAAGTAATTTTAAAAATAGCATGAAAAGTAAATTATTATTTAATAATTAATGATTCCTAAAACTCTTAGATTGAAAACTAACTTGTAAAAATAATAAATTTGAAAACCAATTCAAATGAGTAATACCAGTATAAAATATTCGAGTATTTTTAGGCTTAATTGCTATAAATTTAAGCTTATTGTTTGCTTATTATGGAAAAAATGGTTGAAAATTATGCAACAAAATCATAATGTATTCACACTCAGTATGCTTAAAAACACTAATATGATACATAAAATATGTCGTTGAAATTCTATAAGTAGTACAATACTGGGATAAGTTCGGTGTTTCGGTATATATAGTCAAATGGAATAAAAAGATGCTATAGAAGTCATTATTTGATTTTGTAAAATTTATTGGTATGAAATGAATATTATGTTAATGTATTTTAACTATGGTAACTAATCATAATGTTTTCAGGTGAGAAATAAGACTCAAATAAAATTAGTTCAACATAACGGGTTTATTTAAAGAGAGACGAGGTCTTAAATTATCTTACACATTTAACAGAGACTTAAGTAAAGATATTCAAGTGAAAGCAATCATGAACTCTTTATAAACTCATTTAGTACCGAGTAATCACACTGTGTTACCACGAGAGAGAGAGTTTATAATCTAGAAAATTAAATTTCAAACACATTACCTTAAATTGCAGAATGTGAAAGTAATGTAAATTTAATGCGAAATCAGATACTTGAAGGTAATATGACCAAACTTATTTCAAAATAAAATCGTGATTACTGCAGTAAAATTGAGAAAACATTAAAGACATATGGTTATTTTACCTATCTTTCTTCTTTCAAGTTTTTAAAAGAGCTATGGTATTCATTTAAAATTTCCAATATCATATTTAAAAATTTGCGATACACCTTTGTTGTACGTAACATGGACAATAAATGTAATCAAATGGTTTTACCATTTTTCTCTCTTTCTACCAAATTTTACTTTACTTAAGGAAACAGAGCAATGATTTTTTTTTATTATTTTCATAAATAGAAATTCATTTCTATTTCGAGTAAGTGCAAGGTAAATAACAAAAGAAGTTAAGTCTGTATTCTCATAACAACAGTTCCCCAAATCCCTTGTCTGTTTGATAATATTTTCACTAGACTTCATTAAAAAGTTAGGAGAAAGAACATAATATTCCCAATATTAGGTATGTGGTGGAGGGTAAAATTAATCTGGCAGTATTCAGAGGTTCGCATTTCTGTTAATGCTGAATGAATCAGAGTAAACATTCAAATACGTAATATTAGCGAAATGGGTAACCAAAAAATAATTAATGGTAAGAATTTTGGTCATTAAAAGGCTTTGCTATGAAGTATATAATAAGATGAGAGTGCTAATTTTTTTTATACAAAATTGCTCGTTACATTCACTTGATCTCAATGTATAATTCTTGTAAGCAAGAGAAAAAACCTATCTAGTTATATTTACTAATTTTGCCCAAATACTCAAAAATAAAAAAAAATCCTTAATTGAATTTGTTACTTTCGTTTGTGTTTGATATACATACCGTATAAGCCAACAAAGTGCTAAAATCACACCACCATGTTATCAAAAGTCGCACTCAACTTATCTGAAGGAGTGCATGAAACACGGTGGGCAGTGGTAACTTTCAACTCTGCTTCGCTATTCACACGTCCTTAATATTCACGATCTTTGAAGAAATCTAACATCCAAAAGTCGCAAAACCTCAAATTTAGTGATTTGTGTGTGTGCTATCCACCACGATTGGTACGCAAAATCACATGATAATCAGGGAAGTTCACATTAATCGCATATTTTGAACTTGTCGTATCAGCAATTGTTCCGTCTTGAAGTAACATAATGTTACCTAAATAGCTGCATTATCTTAACGACGGGAAAACCTTTTTTTAGAGGTATATATGAACTTATATTTTTTTTAATTAAATTTAACCCGGAATTTTAAATAAATTTATCTCATTTTATCCTTTTTATTGAATTCTGACTAAAACTAATATAATTTCTTATGTAACTTTCAGCCACTAACATCAGACTAGAGCTAAATTGGTGCACTTATGTTGCTTAAAGATGAATCAGTTTTATTTATTTTTGCTTCATAACTTAAGTTATATTTTTTATTAGAGCTTTTTATCATTATGTTGAAATGTTCATTAACTTTTCATTTAAATTACAGGTTGTCTGATTTTTTCTCTTTTGTTTTTTCTTGTTGACTATGTTTCTTCATTTTCTTATATTAGACGCGTACCTTTTCTTAAGTGCAAGTAGAACCTTTACTTATTGCAGATGATTGAATATTAAAACATGTTTAAGCAAAGTATTTATTTCCAAATCGATAGGATGTATTACATGGCTTTATTCCCACTTAGCCTATTTTTAAAAGATTTTCTTTTTCGAACTTTCTTTCCTGTTTTAATATTTTTATATTTTCCCTTGTTGTTATTTCTTTTTCTTTTCTTTATTTCTTAAGATTAAAATTAATAATTTCTTAGTTTTTTAATACTTTCGGTATTTTTTCAATTAAGTAATTTTAAATTTAATTTTATTCTCAATGCTATGTATAATGCTCTAATATATATATATATATATATATATATATATATATATATCTGTGTGTGTGTGTGTTTATCTACATAAAATACTGATTTGAAAATTGATATATAGAGATTACTTAGAAGAGACTTGTTACCTTATACATTCAGGTTTTTGGCATTATCATCATGTAAATGAAAATTATATTTATACATTCTAACACAAAAATAAAATCCTTTATAAGTATTCTATTCTATGCAATTAAAATTTATTTTATATATTTTCTTCATTTTTAAATATTATTATAACATATAGATAATTAATCAATTTAATTAGCAAGTAGTTTAAAAATTTCTTAAACTTATCTATTAAAAAGTACGTTACACAAACAAATTCTATTTAATGAAAATTATTCTCACGAAAGATAAACAATCACTGTAAATAGGGACAATTTTAAGTTTCAGAAATTATTCATAATTGTCTTAGGAATTAATTTTTCTAATTACTAAGATATTGCTGTATTTACACAAAATATAGCAGTACATAATATCTAATTGTAATAATATCCATTATGAAACGTTATACACGATTTCTAATCATAAATAATTTTAATGAAATATATTTTTCTATAGTTTTATCCATGCAACATTCTTAATAAGAACTGAAAATAATTTCAAAATCGGAAATTGCAATTTCTTCGTATTCTTTGGTAAAATCATCATATTTTCACTTTGCATTAAAGTCTTTTAAAATGTAAATTCAGTATATTAATAGTTCCTTTCCAGGCAATAATCTAACTTATAAATCTCTCACCGTTTTCTAGGACACGTAACCAGACAAATCCATTAGTGCAGACAGTTGCATTTGAAGGTTAATGTCACTGGACCTCAAGAGCTTAACTGAAGTTTTAATCTACCGTTGGAGCAGCTTGTCAACACAAATAAAGTTACCTCTGAAGAGGGTCTTAGAAATATTTCGTTTTCCTTTAAACAGACATAAATCGTTTTAACAGAATAATAAATTTAAAAAGCGTGATTTTTTAAATTTCTGCAAAGTAGAAGATGAGTTATTTTCCAGATACCTTTTAGATGCATGAAACTAAATGCTTAAGAAAACGTAATAACTTCCAAGGGTTTTTATTTCTTCGTCATATCTTAAAGGAAATAGGAGTGTTTCGTTACGTAAACTACTCTTAACTTACCCTTACCTGTATAAATTATTTTCCTTGAGAACTCCTCTTCTATTGACTGAGAGTGAAATAAGATATACATTTCCTTTTCGATATCATTTTCGCATAAGTTGTTTTATCGTATAAATTCTAAAAAGCTTTTAAAATTCAGGAATATATATTTCCTTTCATAATGCTTATATATATATATATATTTCATAATATAAATTATTTTAGCAAGAAAACAGTTAAAAGTTATTAACAAAAATTAATATGCTTTACAAGAAACAATATAAGCAAAAGTTTCATTTATTTAAAGTGTACTCATTAATTAATTTCATTCTTATACTATAATACCTGTAACTTTTTTTTTAATGTTAGACTCTACGTCCATAATGATTTAAGTATAATTCTATTACTGAGCATGATTTTTAAATGTCATTTGTCAAAATTAATATACTTGCCTTCTCTAATATACACTGTTGGCCATTAAAATTCCAACACAAGGACCAAATGATCTGATGAGTGTCAAGGAAGGAAATATTAGGATATGTAAATGATTAGTATTTAAGAGCATTTAGACGACACAGGAAGGAGAAATGATATCTGAAGCACTGCATAAAAGAAAAGTTGTGTAGTGGATTTCACTTCATTTGGAAAACACTTTGTAAGGTCGGAATTAGCTCAGAATATAGTGTAATGACTCGAATAACAAGAAGAAGTCCTTATCAGCAAGTGTCAGAATTCGATGGAGGCAGGATTGCTGCCTGCCGAGATCATTTATTACCATTCCATGATATCGCCCGTCATACTGATCGAAATCGAATTAATTTTATGTGAATATTGAATTAATGGGTTAATGATGTCATACTGAAGGCCAAGCAGAGTCTCCACACCTTCCCAGATTCATGCCTAAGAGGATAGACATATTATGAAGTCATCCCTACAAAAACCCCGGCATGGACCATTAGTCAAGAAATAGGCATGTTTGTAGCCCTCAGTATCCATTCGTACTGGGGACGATGTTCGTAATAGCGTGGACTATCAGCACAGTGACCATTACTTCGGCTTCCCTTGACAATGCAGTATAGAGAGAGACGAAGGCTCTGGTGCGCTGAACGACAAATCTAGATGCATGAACGGTGCAATGTCATTTTTTTCAGACGAGTCCCTGTTCTGAGTGCAGTATTCTGATGGCTATATACGTGTCAAGAGGCTCCAAAGAGACCGCTCATTGCCTGCTTGCATTCAATATGGTGTGCTGGTTTTGAAAGCCATTTGGTATACGACACGCAAATTTCTAATTTAGATAGATGATAATTTGAATTAAGATCAATAAATTTTTGACATCTTACGCCCATTGGTTATGACACTATTCGAGCCTGCCAAACGCCCTCATCTAACAAGACCACATATTGCACGTCATATTCTAACCTTCCTCGATACACTGGGTATTCGATTGTTGGTCTGTCCTGTTCGGTCTCCAGATCTGTCACACATTGAAAACATTTGGTTGTGGGTTTCTGAGAGACTGACTCGCCTGTCCTCTCTCTACCTAATACGTTGATGAAGTGTGACATAGACTTGAAACAGCATGGAATGAGTTGTCCGTTTCTGTCATCCAAGCCCAATTCGATTCCTTGGCTAACAGGATTAGGGTCATTTTAACTGCCAGGAGTGGCAGCTGGTTCTACAAATTTCGCACCCCTGTAAACTCCCAAACTGCTTGCAAATTTAATTATTTTGTCTTCAAGCCATAGTATTTACTTACACTAAATAGCTTTTTTTGTATTTGTTTTCTTTCATCGTGTTGAAATTTAATGGTCGGTATTGTAGTATTTTTCTTTATAAGTTACCCAGTCTAATAATTATGATACAATAATTAGTTTAAATAATTGAATACTGATGGGCAAAGTACACTTATACATTCACAAAACTTTTTATAAAAAAGCTTCACACATATATAATTATTAATTTTAATTAGAATTAATTTTAACACGTATTAAAATTGTAATTCCATCTATAAAATTCAATATTAAAATTCATAGATATTGAAACTAATAAATGGCCTATATTACTAAATTACAGAAATATTTAGTAAGATAAAATCTGAATTGCAAAACTTTAATAGGGATTTTGCATTATTATCTATAGTATAAATCATACAAGGTTAACATGTAAAAAATAATTAAATTATAGTAAGTATATTATTATATAATATTCAGGAATACACATATTTTATAAACAAGTAAATAATTAAAAATTTAAGTATAAGACAAGTAATTTAAGGAATTGAAATTAGTTCAATGTATCAAAGCCTAACAAAAATGCACAAAACATAGCTCAAGAAATAAGAATAAGACATGAAATTCAAAAATGGACACAAAATAATTTTAAGCTACCACACATTCGGGACTAAGATAAGTGTATTTATACTAGTATTACGGATCAAAACCTTTAGAACTTGAGAAAATTATAATGTAACAAAATGGTACTAAACCAAAATAAACTTAAGTCCCAAAACAAATTAAAAGTCCAACCAAAGGCAAACAAAGGAAACAAATTCATTTGTACAAAATAAATTTAACGTGTATACAATAAAAATAGACCAAACTTATTTATACATATTTAAAATGTACTTAAAATATTTTCCTAATATTTTGTGCTATACTTATTACCGGGTAAGCTTTTACCATCAAACAAAGTGATTGGTCGATTGATTTTAAGAAACAGAAGAATTATTTACTTCATTTTTATCATCCTAAAAACTTTAAGAATTATTTTTAATAATTTAAAACTAAGTAGTAAATGAAAAATATTTTAAGAAAATTTCACTTTAGTTAGTAAAATTTTTAAAAATAATTCATATTCGAAAATCCGTGTAATGACAAAAAAAAACCTAAAAAAATATTCTTTTGGTGATAATAATTTTTAGTAAAATGATTTTTTATAAAATTTAATAAGACATTGTTTTAGTTAAAAAGTTACAAATTTTGTAAGCTATTATAATAATTATAAAGAATATAATATAATGCAAAATTTCAATGGCTAAAATATTAATTTAGTTATATATAATTCAGAAGAATTCTTATTTTTCAGTACAATTAAATCATGTGTATATGAATATAAAACCAAATTATCTCTATCAATATATTATTATGTTCACAAAATTTAAGTAAATATTCACCAGATTATTACTCGCAGATCCACTTTCTGAATATACCTAGTTAGTTAAAAAAATTAATGATGCATTTAAAACTTTTCTCTCTAAGTAAAATAATAGCTAAATATTTGAATTCATTATAAGAAATAAATTCATTAATATTAAAATTTTCATAAATAATTATTAAATCATTTTTTTTGGATAATCTATGTTTATAGAATCAAAGAGCTCTTCAAAATCATAACTATGTACAGAAAATAAACTTTTATCTTTCTTTTTCTTAATAAGATGAAAACTACATTTAATGCTAACATTTTTTAAGTTTATTAATAGTATTCTTGTAATGTGTTTTTGTAATAATTTACTTTCTTTTCTTATGTAAATATTACATCCATCAATGACAGTTCTAAATTTGATGGGCTCTTTATATGAAATTTGGAGTAATAAAATGTGTGAAAAATATTTTTATCACCTTGCTATCCTATTTTTTACAATGAACAATTATTATGTTATTAATAAATATAAATTATTCACTTCTGTATGTTTAGTAATAATTTAATTATAGGGATATTTACAAATAATTGCATTAATACTTGGAAGTTTATCAACATAACACATGATAAAGTTTCTTGAAATTCTAAGTAATTTTTTGATAATATATACTTTTTAATCCAATCTTTAGCCTTAAAATTTATATCATAAATATCATTATGAATACATCACTTTTATATATTGAATCCTACACCAGGTAAGTTATATTTAATTGCTAGATCTTTCGTAAAATTACTGACCTCATTAAAAATATTTTTCTTAAAGAAATAGTTACTATTAGAGACCATTGTTCTGAAACCACTATCCATATTCGTTTCATTTCTGAAGAACTTATTCTTTACCCAAATCTTCGGTAATGACCTGTTGATGGTCTTTAATAATAAAATCCTTATAATCTGTACAATTACATTTTAATTCATTTTTCACATTTTTTATATTCATATAATTTAAGAAAATATACCCTTTTGTTATATTTAAAGTAACTTTTAATTACAATATTTTTATTTGAAAGAAATTTGTGTTTATTAAATATATAAGAAAAATTTGATGTATAACAATAAATTTCAAAATATCATTAAATGAAATATATCATTATTATAATTATAATTAATATTATGAAAGGAATTATTCGCAAAGTACAAATTTCAATACTATTATTTTCTTCGTTGTTATCTCTGATATTATATTAATATATAAGGTAAATATTAATATAATTAATAATATGGAAATATTAGCTTTCGTTTTCGTTATCATTAGCCAAGAAGTCTTTTAGATTACTTATTTCTTTTTTCTTCAAGCTAAGAATAAAATATTTAATACTTTTAATATTATAATACCTTAAAACTTGTTTTCTTTTTATATTTCTACTTTATTTAGGCTTTTTTTTTACATCTATGACTCTTTATTCTTTATCTTTAACCTTTTAATATTTATTATTCTTATCATTTTTGTAAAAAAAAAGTTTTTTTTATATATTTCATGTATCTGTTTATTGTCATGAGAAATAATTTTATTAAAGGGATAATACATTCAATCCATTAGGATAAATTGTTTTACAAATCACTATAAAATGGTTTTCTAACCGTAATAGTTTTTAGTGTGCGTTTCTATTTTTATAATGCAGATCTCAACATTTTCATATGTATGCGAAGAAAAATAATTTATCTAAATTTTATGGCTATCTTTTAAATTTGTTTTATTTTTTGAATCAAATTTATGTTGAATAATTCTAATTGTTATATTATTAGAAGTTTGGCTCATATATCTTTTTTTAAATTGACATCGTTTGCTGTTTAATAAGTTGATAAGATGACATGTTTTACAAAAACAAATTTAGAAAAATTATGATTATATTACTTTTTTTACTTCAAGGTTTCCTCCATTATTATTACATTTTTTTTTAAATTTAATTTATTATTGTAATTACTATCACTTTTAAAGCAAATACTTATTTCTTTATTTCTAGAGTAATCATTTGTATTCACCTCAGTACAATTTTACTTTAAACTCTATTAAATTTAAATGATTTTTAGAATACTTTTGTTCGGAAAAACATATTTTCTTATAGTTCCCATTCGTTTGAATAACAGTTAGGAAACTATAACCACCATTACTGTCCAGAACTTCGCTAACAAAATTATTAGAATTACCAAGATTCTCACCCTCAATCTCACCCAAATAATCAAAACCATTAGGAACCGAACCCATTTCAAATACTAGTACTATCTTGCTACAGGTATTGATAATATTGACACCACAGCAACATGGCAAGTGTTTGCCAAAGTGTAATGAAAGCGCAGCATTGAGCACTATGAGGATGGCAGCGGATCATCTTTAGTAATAAGACCCTCTCTTGTTTTGATGAGACAGATAACCGCACCTGTGTGGGCAGGCAACACAATCAGAGCTACGAAAAATGGTTTGTTGCTACTCGTCACTCATTCAGAAAGGATGTAATGGTATGTGTTGATATTTCGTGCGATTCTTGACCAATGTTTGCGTTTATCAGAGCAAATATGATGGCCCAAATGTACCTTAACGACGTCTTTCAAACCATGGTCATTCCTCTTTCACTTTATTTCTTGTGAATTCCATCTTTGTCCTCTATTTCAATAAATCAATGCTCGTATTCCTACAGTTCCCATCTGAAGACTTTGCCTTACTGCAATTGACAATATGCCGTCACTATTAATACGACCTAAACCTCCTAAAGAAAACGTATCCTTTTGAAAGCTTATGAGAAAGTAATTTTAAAAGATTGCAAATATTCCTATTCAGAAATATGAAAGGAAACCAACAAGTGACAAATTTAAGCTAATTTTCATATCTATTTTAATGTTCTAAAGGATATTTTTGCAATTGTTATTACAATAAAATTACCGATCTATTAGAAAAATTATCTTGAGTGAAAAGCCTGCAAACAGTCAAGACCTGGTGCTTCCTTGCACGGTACATATATGTATCAAGTTTTCCTGGGACAGCTGGATAAGCGGCACTTTGCAGCATTTTCCCCCTTAATTTCAGCCGGATAATTCCTACAACCATCTCTTCTCAATTCAACATCATCATTCACTTTTAAGCGTTTCTTTTTTGGTGGATCCCTTAATGTACTTGATCTGCCTTTCGTTTTGCTCAAATTTCCATTTAATTTTCTTCTCTTTAATTTCCATAAGATCTACTCCACCCATAATTTTATTACAAATTTCTATGGAAGCAGGTCGTGGAATTTCGATAACAAGTTTTTCGTGCCTGCTCCAACGTTTCACCGATCCTACAGGATCTTCTCCAAGAAATGTTGAGAATACATGAACAGCTGAGTTGTCAAGCCATCTTGTTATTATTAAGTTTTCCTTACTTGTGGTAATGGAAAATATGCCTATTGGATCATGTTTCATTTTATTTATAAGTTTCAATTTATTTGTAGTTTCTTAAAACCTATTTGAACGCATTATTCACGTTGAAAAATGTTTCCACTCAACAAGTGTATCAAAAGAGGAAATGTTGTGAATAAGTTGTCGAAAAGTACTTTGTAGGTTTTATACATTATAAGTTTATAATGCCTAAATATATATACAACACCTCCATTTATTCTAAATTCTTTACTAAATTCCTGGGACTCAACATCAGCCCCTTGATAAATTTCATAATCATTAACTTAGCGAGAAATTCTAGCGAACACCCAGGATCTTAATCCTCTTAGATGGGGTTTACCTCTAATGTATTATTTAATGTTTGACCTTCCTTTGAACAGAATCATCATTAAACCCACTGAAAAATACTCTTCCGGGTGCCAGCTGTCTGTAAATGCTCTAGAAAAGTGGTCTAATACAGTTCTGAATTTACACAGCTTATTTTTACTATTGTGAAATACATTACTCGGAACAAAAATATTTTTAATTACATTTTTAATAAAGTTAGCTTCCTATTTATTCGTTTTGTATTAAAAAAGATAATACGAAATTATTTTTTAAGAAATTTTATTAAAAATTGTTTAGTTTTATTTTTTAATGAAATTGCCCTTTACTACCTCTTGTTACTTTAAGCCTCATATGAAGCGTTATGGTTTCCAATAGATAGAAAGTTTATTTTAAAGAAGTAAATATTTTTAAGAAGCAATGGGATTATATGGCACATGCATGTCTTATAACAGAGGGGGAGGGATTTACTTACCTCATTTGAAAATATATTACAATAACAAACATATATTACAATAACATAATATTACAATAACATGTAATTTCTTCATTCACTTCTTCCACAGAATCAAAGATTTCAATTTTTCAAGACTGGTATTGCGAAATGTTATGGTATACTGAAACAATTTAAAACTTAAATGGATAAGAGGTGGCACTCAAGCGAAAAAAATTGAGAAAAAAAAATCATTTAAAATCACTGAATTATTGTAGGAACCTCATATGAGGTCCAGGTGAGCGAGAGGGTTAAGAGAGTCTATGTCTCAATGTTCTCCATAAATCATTAGAGATAATTATAGTCCTACATCTTATTAAAAATTGCAATGGTTTTGTATTTTGACCAACAAATTTTGATATACATGTGTTCATTTTTTAATAATTTCTTGTTGATGGGAATACTAACTTATTTTCAAATATCATATTAATATAACAAATCTTTCTAGATGCTTCTTGTCCCTAAACATGAGTCTCTCTCTCTCTGTATATATATATACATATATACACACACACACATACATACATATATATATATATATATATGTAACATTATTCCTATCGACTTTTATAAAGTAACATAATATCAAATACAGTCGAGGCGTATTGAATTTTCACTTTTATTTAAAGCTGTGAGAGAGAGACCATTTTCATTAGGTATTTGGTTACATCATTTAGGTAAGAACAGAACAATTGTATGAAAAAGAGCAAGCGCAGTATGCAAGAGAGAACGTTTTTGCTTATATACTAGGGAAAATTCCCATCAAACGTCATAAGCACGTGGTAAGAATAAGGGGATTCCAGGGAAATATAGTAGATAGGGGATTAAAAAGGGATTGTTTTTGATAGATTTATAATTAGTTTAAGCAGAATTAATCCTTTTCAAGAGCGCGTGATGTAATAAATTATAGGATACTTTTGGAAGGGGATCAGGAAATAAGAATGAACTCTTTACTTTTGTATTAGGGAATGAGATAGAATAGAAAGTTAACTTATTATTTAGGGTAATTATTGAATTAAAAGTTAAATCATTACATATATATATATATATATATATATAAAGATAAAGCAATGAAATTATTATTAAATCATAAAAATAAAAGAACAATTGAAATCCAAAATCAACAATAGAAAACATTTATAGAACTAAGTAAAGCAAATGAATAAAAATTGAAACAAATTTGGAACTAAATGAATCATTTGAATACCTAACAAAACAAAACATGCACATTCAGAATGGGGACTGACTTGTAGGATTAAACATGCTCTGCCGTACCAACCCTCGCCCTATGCATCTTGTTGGGTAAAAATTGGATTACTTCAAAATTTAATTTGTAAATTAAAGAAAAGAAACAAGAAACAAAGAAGAAAATGGAAGGAAATATATCTCAATTACTATATTTTTTTTTCAAAAATCAATTTCTTCCAATAAAATGAAATATTTTTCAACTGAAAACTTTCCAATTAAAATGTTTTCAATCAACATCCATCCACTAATATTTCCATTAAAAATATCCAAGTAAAATATCCAAAGAACCCATTCAATTAAAAACTATCCAATTTAAAAGTTATTTTCAAACATTAAAACAGTATAATTAAATAGTGTTTTAATGTTTTGATGTTTCAGTTAAAGTGAATGTTAGATGATGTTCAGTTCAGATGTTAATGTTAAATGTTTCAGTTAAAGATTTAAAACTTCGAAAACAACAACATACCCAAATCCATGTTTCTCTAGAAAAATCAATTAAAATCATATGGATGATAAAAGCAAAAAATTAAAATTTTGTGACATGTGGTCATGAATTACAGTGCAATAGGTTCAAGGAACCTTTTATTTGAAGATGTCTAATATTATACACAGTAGCCATATAAAATTTGGAAATCAATAATACTTAGTTCAGTATAAAAAGTTTCAAAATATGGAATAATAAACAAAAATCTACTAATGAATATAATTATGATTAGAAATTATATCTAATGATACACAAATCAAAATTTTAGATGTTAAAATAATTTGGAATCCAATGAATAAAATATGTGTATGTAAATATGTACAACATAGAATGTTTTAATTGATCTTCACAACTAGACCACAAACTATCTGTCTTTGTAAATATAATGTTGTGTGGTGGATTTGTTTATAATTTAAAGTTCAAAAATCCATGACAGTCCTGAGGGACAGTAGCCATTACATATAAGATTTCCTTTTTTAAAATGTCACCATTCCAATCGATATTAGAATCAACTCTCACTCCAAGATATAAATATTAGAAATTCATATAAATCAATTTATAAAATAAAGATTCTAGTGAGAAAACTGTCATAGTATAAAAAAATTTTAAATATCAAATTCAATTTATTTAATGACATTTCAATATCTCCAGAGTCCCCTAAATATAATATATATATATATATATATATATATATATATATATATATATATATATATATATATATATATATATATATATATATATTAAAGAGGATCTCTGGAGATCTCTCTATAAAAATAATATATATATATATATCACGAGAGTCTAAGAAGCTGTAGCCTATCATAAGAGGAATTGTAATTTATGTGGAAACCTCACATTGGAAAAATTGTAAAAAATATTATTTGTTCAAATATTAATAGAAGTTATCTGTTAGTTGTAAATATGAATAATAGAGTTTTAAATTTGGAGGAAAGTTACAAAATAATGTTCCCATCTAATAAATGAAGCTTCAACATTTTGTTCTTATATAGTAAAGCTTAGGAAAACTCTTTGTTGTGACTTGACAGTGGTAGTCTAGTAGTCATTGTCGCGAGATGTCAGTAAGCCAGCTTTCATCGTCAAGTTAAGGATTCGAATCCTGATACCACTTAATACACGTCATGTGGTTGAACTGATGCAAGGTAAATCTGTCGAGTGTCAAAATCATCCTATTGATGTGGTACCGACGTTTGGAGAGAGAGCTCAAATACCAACCTTGTTACTTGACCGAGGTTCAAAATTACAATTTCTGTCACGAGTAACCTCTATGTTACTTCCAAGTGCGACTTTAAGGAACACTCACTCAAACATATTATGTAGAGACTTACACTGAATTTGAAAGTGAATCATTTTAACATTTGTGACTCTCTTTCAATTAATTGAATTTAGGAAATAAAAAATTATTTAATAATTCTGACTAACCAAAAATGGAGAAATTTAAAGGACTTCGAAGCTATTATGTCTATAACACTTTTTTGTAATAAAATAATAATAGCACATAATTACTTTTTAAATACGCACAGAAGAATATTGGTTGATTCCTTGATTATTAAAAGCAACACCAGGGTTATTGGCTATTGCAGTCGTATTTTTGACCTCTTAGCAGCTTGCTATCTTTAAGCTAATAGTATGGGCATCAGGACTTTTTAAAGTCCTAGAGATTAACTCCGTTTGGGTTTCTTGTCTCTTATTGAGTACCCAAGTGATGCATCCAAAATATACCCAAGTAAATCTTCTCTGTTTTCTACAATTCTACTAGTCAACTGATTTTTATCCTTTTTTCAAACGTCTAGACCACAGTTATATCTTGTTTGCCGCAGCAGGGCTAGATCTGACTCTTGCGCCATTAAACTCTACCGTTCCGACCTGAAATGCAACATCTCACTCACCAGACTTCTTCTCATCAACGGGTGAACTTGGCACCTGTGACAGATATAACGTATTTCATACCAGCTACAAGACGAAACTTTATTGGAATCAGGGCTCGAACCCAATACTCAACTGTAACAACCCTACTGCTAATTTGCGAGTGTGAACAAACGACCACCATGATTACAATATTTAATTGAAAAACAGTTTCAATTAGATAAGTAATTTAGATCAAAAAGAGAAGTTGTAATTGAGAAGTTACTGTTTTTGCCACACGTATTGTTATTCATTAAATTTGACTGTTATTTGCAAATAATAAATATTAATATTACCTCAAGGTCTTATACATATGCATCATTTTTAGTATTTTGGCTTAAAATTAGATAAATAGGACTTTCAGGTAAAGAAAAAAAATGAATACATAAAATAAAATCATAAAACCTCGCTACCAAGTTAAAGACATAAAAACGAACAAATGTTTCTGAACAGGAAGAAAGAGGAAATATATACACAAAAAGGAAGGGAAAATCTATTGTACTACTTTTTTTTCAGCAAGGGTTACCCTCTCATTAGTACTAATGAACTGGATAATGTAACAAACTTTCGGTCACCGTAATGGTGGAAAGAATAACTATATGTGGAATAATTGGGGTAATTGTCTTTTGTATGCTCACGTTCAAACCTATATCTTGTGTAAAGGAGTTTTATTCTTCAAAAGCGCTTGGTCTACTTTGCAGAAGATTTCATTTTTTGTTTAATGCGTAATATATATTTTTATATATTTGTTATTACAACACGGAATTTTGCAAGCCCTATTTATCACCTTTTTATTGCTGTTGTGCCTATATCTTTATTAATAAGTTCAAAATAAGCTTACGACAGCTTTATTTTGAATATTTTAGTAATTTTGACATCCCTCCTTGATAGAAAAAATAGTATCCACACAGCTCTGTAAAATTAATTTTTAGCAAGGACAAAAAAAATTCAAAGATAAACTTATTTGTAACTATTTCACATTTGATCAATATTTTCAAAAAATGGAAATATTTGTGTGATAGATATTTTATTATATATAATACATAAATTTTATTTATTTTAAACAGTCCTGAAATTATTAACTATTATTATTTCCATTTTTAAAGATTAATTTTATTTTATCGGTAGAAGTCGTTGTGGAAATTATGTAAAAATTATTAAACAACATTGAAAAAGGTTATCTTCAATTAATTAACCTCATTTACAACGTTTACCTTAAAATAAAGTTCAACAATCTTAAAATAAAATAAATTATATGAGTTTGGATAGTACATTTTATTTTTATACTCTATTTAAATAAGTCTTGAAGAGTTTTCTTTCTTAAGTCTTATAATGAGACATTCCAACAAATGAAACATAAAGTTTTTTATAGGTCAGGCTATTTCAGTTCACTGAAACTCTAAGCATTTCTTCAAAATATTTCTAGTTTTTTGCATTGTATTTCAAAATTCTATAATCAAAAGGATAATTTAAATTGATTACACTGAAAAAATATCGAAGAACAAGTATTTCTAGAAACACAGCCACTTTAATTTCAAATTTATATTGACTTGCTACTAACTGTTTACTTACATTTATTTTGTATATAGTTGCTCATTGCTAAATTGAAGTTTTTGTAAAAATTTCGTATGGTCAGTTTAGGAAATAACGAAGACTGTCAATTTCTAAAATTAATAAATATGTATATTTAAATTAATAGTACTTACAAATAGGTTTTGTAGAAAATGTGTTTAGGAGCATAGCATGTATTTTGAGTTAAGTTCTAACTGGATTCGCTAAACTTTGGATAAAAAATATGGATATAATACACTATAATAGGATTGAAGAGGAAAATGTCTTCCCTATACCAGATAAAATGATGTATTTTAACATGAAAAATATTTGTTTAAATGTTTATTTTTATTAAAATAAATATTATTCCTGATATTTAAAACATAAGAGACAGAGGGCTAATATATACAAACAATTCATACAAAAACCAGAGATTAAGTATTGTCATTTATGTATTCCAGTTTTCTTTAAGCTAATTATTTAGCTATGAGGTATATAGCATTAAAAGTGGCTTTACAAATCCATTTTATAATTATAAGTACTTATTTATTTTATTATATCAGGAACTTATTTTTTAAATTTGTAAGTACGGCAAATAAGTAATATATTATAAGTCTTTATTCTAAATATTTACAAAAGTTTCTAAGCTGATATGTCAATCCATTTTTGCATGATCAACTGCTTTATTAGAAACAATTAGCAATTTAGTATTAACACGAATATTTTAATGTTGAAAACAATTTTAGATAAAAAAAAAAAATCTTGACATATTTGTGTAAAATACCCCGCAATCTTTTGAGTATTTGATGATCATGATTTGAAACAGAAATAGGTTTCTCTTGAAATTGAGGAATGAATGTTCTGTTATATAAACATAAATTATTTTTTTCTCTCTATTGTACATAAATCAGATAATATATTTTATTGAGAAGATAGTTTTAGAATAAATGATTGTTCAAACTAGATATCTTATATTTTTTAATAAATAAATACTGCACACCGCAAATGAAGTCTAGTAAATACGGACATTGTGTTTGAAAGTTGTTCGCTCATAAATTTAGATTTAAGTATCTCATAAAATAAATGTCCTTTAGTTTTATTATAAAAGTGATAAAAAATATTTTTGTTATTGTATTGAATTAAAAGAAATTAAGCGCTTAAAATTTTAAAATTCTTTGTGACACGATATAGTAAATAAGTATAAAAATGGTTACTCAAGTATATTAATATTGGGAATAATCTAAATTTAATTTTTATTATTCTTCACTTAAGTGTATTATTGCAGGATAGAGATCTTTCTGTTTCAAATTTAATTGAATAACTTTATATTATGTTCAGTTTGAGGGGGAAAATATTTAAAGAAATTATATGTACACTAGATGTGTGAGTGTATCTAAAATTTAAATATTTGTAATTTCTTAAAAACAATACATTATAATCTTTTATAAATGTATCAGAGAGATAATATATTTTCTTCCGAGTTTTGATATATTTCTAGTGAAATATTTTCAAAGACATTCATAATTTCACGTGCACTGTTATTTATTAAATATTTACCAAGGGTCTTCCAGCATTTTTTTTTTTTTTGTTTTGCATAATCAAATGTTTTCCCAGAAACTAATTGGAGCTCAGTATTGACACGATCCCTTTAAAACTGAAAATTTTCTAATACTTAATTAACATGATTTGATACAAAAATATTTTTCAAAAGTTATAACCATACTTAAATCTCGATTGTAAGACTCTAAGATTCTAGTGAACCCAATTAACAATGGGAGAATGAAATGTTTCTTCTTCAATTACATTACGATTTTTAGATTAAAATTTATATATATATATATATAAGGCTTTTAGATATTATAGCCAACGCAGGTATCACTCATTTCATACATCAAATGGCTTTAAAGAAATAGTGAGCTTAATTTAAAGAATTCTTTAGCTTTCTGGTTTCAAGTTTAATGTTATATACATTTTAAATTATTAGTAATATCTAATTTTATAACTCTAAAATCTTATCTCCCATATCTTACTGCTATATACACAATTTCAAAAGATTGAGTATAACACAACTGTGTATTTCAAACTTTGTATTTGTTACAAAATTACATCTAAAATTTTTTTGAAACTTTCTTTCTCCTATTGTTAAGCCTGTGTGATCTGAAATCCACTTTTTGGTCGGTTAAATAAAAGTGCCATCATTAAAAAAAAATTTTTAGGACTTTCTTTTATAATTTTGTATTCACCACACCTTTATACCCAAGAAATTCAATTACATATTACATAAATTAGTAAAAAGAGGCATTTAATGAAGTTGATGAAAGATTTAGAAAACTGTTTTGTTTGAAATATTTTCCATGAAAAGATGACATTCATCTAGAAAGAAAAAAAGCTGAAAAATGCAGATGAAGTGTTGTTTTAAATTAACAGGATTTTCAGCTATTTACACTTTTTTCCGAAATGAGTATCATTATCGATATTCTTAGGTTTTAAGATATTCAAAGTACTATGAAATTTTAAGCAAATGCGCATGAAAATTAAAGTTAAAACTTTTACAGCGGCATTTCTTTATGCATCTTAATATTTTTATTTTTTTATATTTTAGTTCTAGTAAAATAGAATTTTAGTGCTTGAAGAATGTACTTCCTTTTTCAAGCCTTAAACATGAAAAGAATTTTAAAAATTGGGAAGGTTCGAACTTGAATTAAAACGAATCTTATTACTTTATTTTATCTTAAGTATTCTTAATATTACATTTGAGTCTAATTATTAATTTTAAATTAGGAAACTGTTTGTCATTCTTTAAGATTGTCTTCCATCAAGTTTTAAATTGCATAAAATACTTTCATTATTTTCCTAATAATTTTTACACAGATGTTTTCAAACAACGCCTTATGAATAATCTCATGAAATTTTAAGTAAAACTTGTTAAGTTTTATAGTAACAGAGGTAATCAGCGAATGAAAATTATGGTAATTTTGAATCATTATGTAGCATCTTTTGATAAAAATTTTTTAAATGTTTTTTCTTAAATCCAGTTCTTCAAAAATTATTGACTGTAGAAGGAATTCAGTGCGCAAGTAGCTTTAAAGATAAAAAAAATACTTTTTTTAATTACAGAAGTCAATTTGTTTATATTGATTAATAATCATATTGTAATTTCTATTGCGTGAGTAAAGCATTAAGAATTCATATGAATAAGAATACAACATTTGTATTTATTCAAGTATTAAAATGTTCTATGAAGAAAAACTACAAATATACTTACTATTGCTTAAAAATAACATATTAATTGAATGCATTGTTTAAAATATCTTCTCACACAAACTTTTATTCCTTCTATGAGGATAAGGTGCAATTTTGAAATTATATAAATTTTTCTCTTAAATATTAAGCTAATATTTTGATTATATTTAATATTTTCATTTGTAATATACTAGTTCAGAGCGATATGAATCATATAAATTTTATGTAATTACTTATAATAATTTATTCATTTTTTTATTTAAAAAATGTTTCAAATCACTTTCAAATGATTTATTACATTCGATATATTATTGATTTTGTTATAATTTGTATTTGTTAACAGTATTATGTACGTTAACAGAACATCTAGAAGAAAATTGCACTGAAATGCCACTGAGACAGGTATAGCAAGTTATAACGAGTTCGTCCTCCTTGACAACGGATGACTTACGACAAAGAACAGATGCAACAAGTTTGCTGATGTACTCTACAGGAATGACAGGCCAAACACCTCCTACAGTTTTCCATAATTCAGTAAGGGTCGCTAATGTTGTGTGAAGAGCTTTCACACCTTTGTCCAAAAAAAACCCTTTCTCCAAAGGTTCTCAAAAAAATTTATATCTGGGCTTTAAGGTGTCCAATTCACTACATAGAAGTCATAAAAATACTCTTCTAACCAGACAAAAGCCAACCGTGACCAGTGAGAGGTGCATTTGCCTTGCTGGAATAATCCATTTACATCTGGATGACAGTACAATATAAATGTATAGAGGTGATCACCCAGAAACTCTACGTAACGAATACGTATGGATGAAAATTGGGGTAAGTACCAAAGATAAAAAAAAACTACCAAGAGGAATCACAGTAGACCATAACCAAGTCTCTATGGTCTTGTACAATTCTAACCTGACATGCAAGATCCAAAGCTTCATGACCTTTACTCTATATTCTCAGGCTCCCATCGGCGTGAAGTAGTGGAAATGGAGAATCATCACTCCAAGCTACTCGTTTCTAGCTCTCTAGAATCAGTTCTCTGTATTATCCGTCCCTATCAAGACGTGCAGGTTGATAGTGTGCGTTTCATAAGGCTCTTGAAGCCCACACGGTGAAGCGAGCGTCTTGTTGTCCATTTATTAACTATACGACAATCGCCCTGATTCAGCTAGGTAAAAATTTGAGCTAATGTTTACCTTCGCTGACTATGATCAATGTAGCTGAGCTGTCTCTCACCCAACTCGTTCAAGACTAATTGTTCTTTACAGTTTTCGTGGTCTCTTGTTTTTTCTTGTGATTCGCGAATTCTTGGTATATACTTGACACTGTCGACCTTAAAAGGCCTATTTTTCTGACGATTTCTTCGAGCACTTATTATTTGTCTGCGATCGAAGGCGTCTTACTCAAAAGTTCTACTATTACTGGCAGTTGAAACGACTGCTGAACAACAACCACTGCACTAGCTTTATATGCAGTTATCTCAGTGTCCTCCCGTGCGCATAAATGAAGTGAATTGCTATTCAATTTGCATAGCACTGTCTACCTCGAATTCAGTGGCTTTTCAGGGCATTATTTGCAAAATAATGAATTTTATGGGAAATAATGAACATTCGTTAAAGTGAAAGAAACTGATTCATGAGAAAAATGAAAAAGAAAATATTTCACACAAGTATTCAATTGAATTTACTATATCCTGAGATTTCCACTTTAAATGATGCAATTACAATTTGTTAGGCTAGACATATTTTCGATTAAGTTAGGATAAATGAATCGAATGTAGAGGAAATGGTAAACAAAAAGAGATGCTATCCTAAATGCTCCCTATTTTGATTTTGTAAAAATCAATTCTGTACAAATGGTGAATTTGGAAAAAAAATCTTTGGCGAAAAGAACCAAGGAACCTTCGAAATCCATTTTTCTCTTATTTAAATAATGCTTTAAAACAATACATAAAAGTGCAATTGAGTTCCTCTTCGGAAACTTTGACTATTTGTTTTCCCTCTGATTCTCACAGGCTTAATAATAAGCACTATTTTTACAAATCTAAATATATATAAGTTCTTATAAAGTTCGAATATTTCTATGTCTATTCTTATAAATGTACTCTATCATTAATAAATTAATTTTTGTGTAATTGTTCACTTGATGTAAAATATGTTTGTGTCTAATATCAAATTTGTTAAAAGATGTAATTTATTACCATTTGAAAGGAATGAGACAAAACTAATATCCTATTCAATTTTTTACTTGAATGATAATAAAGTATTGTATTAACTTGCGAATAAAAACATTACTCAATGATTTATTGCGCATAGGATCATGACCGTGATTAGTATTTCTCAAAAACATTTATAGTATGGTCTGACTGTTAAGACATTCAGGGTAACCTACTCAGCACCCTGAAGGTGCGTTTTCATTTATAAATCATCGACAGATTGACATAAATCTATTTATGTTACTATTAAATATTCTAGTATTAAAATTAATTGCTTGATTTTTCACAACGTCCATACACTAAAAAGAACTTACAGCAATTGAGGTTATATTTGGCGTGTAAATAGTTGAAAAAAAAAATTTTGATTCATTTTTCCATTTAGAGTAAATCATTCTCTGAAATATATATAGGGAATTTCAGTTCACATTTATGGAAACAACACAAACACGATAGTAAACTATGATTACGGATTACTTTCATATTTTAATCGTCGTAGAATCATATTAGACTCGTTTACAGCAAAAACAGTTTTAATATTTCTTGTAAGAGCTTTTAAATTTGAATTTCCCCCGATTACTGATTAACTTACACAGGTATGATTATTATGATACATTATAAATTTTATTTTAATAAATTTAAGGGATACATTTTGCTTGTTCATTTATCACAATTGATAATAATTTTTTAAATACAAATATTTTAATAATAGATATTTTGTTCATGGACTTTAATCTTATAGAATATTTACAAAATTTTAACTTTATTGTCTTGGTGTTTAAAGATATTTTATGCCCTTCTGAATTACATTACCTTAATTTGCATGTGTATTGAAATATTAAAACAGTTTATAGAAATATAGCTGTAGTGTATCAAAAGACAAGTTTTATGATGATGATTTTCGCTTCGTGTACTCCTACAATTAAATGGTTGTTTAAATAATTTTTAACTAAAACTTTTTCGATAATATTGAGAGTTATTACATCATTTTTTAAATCTGTTTAGTAACAATTTTAATAATCTAATTATAATAAATAGGAATAAATAAAAAAACCTGACACATTTCTTTAAGTTAAACATTTGTTCAAACAAAAAGTATATACATGCATGAAATAATTATAAAAATGAAAATTATAAGTGCATACATAAAATAACATAAAACAACACTTTTATAAAGGTAATTGTTATTATATGCATAAATGTAACACAATTTTTCATACTGCAATTCTTAGTAATTACTGTTAGCAAAGATGTTGTTTGATCATAAGTATTTATCTCAATGTATATCAATAAAAATTGTGTCAATATTGTATACATCAACATGTATTAACAATTTCCGTTAACTATGAATAAAAACTTAAAATATTTATCCCTGCAATAAATATACAGCAGCAATTTAAGTATGTGAAATAATAAAAATGTGAAATTTCTCTATTTGTTTGAAATTATGGAATTTCTAAATTGTTATATAATACGCAAATGTCATAAAAGTTAGCATATAAATTATTTTCTTTGCAAGAGCTATAATTATGACTAATACAAATGAAATTTCAAATGGAGGCTGTAACATATTGGACGTTAGTAATTAATACAGTCCTCTCTCGAAAATTCGACAGATATCAGACCACAGAACCAGTGGATCATTGAAATTGCTAACTTATCACTGGAATACCACAATAAATAACAAATTGACAGCTAAAGTGTTTCATTTAAACACAGATCAAAAGAAATATTCAGACTCATCACTTGAGAACTTTAATTTTTTTAAAAAAAAAAAAAAATGTAAGAATTGAACAATGAGCTCTTTATGTTATAAGTATTTTGTGAGAATTCTGAAACATCAATTCTTCATCATTTTTGGTTCTCTAGTCCATGATGATAAGTGTAAAAGTCTTTCGTCATACAAAGAAAGAAAGAAAAAAATTGTTTCATGTCAAGCGAAATGTCATTATTAATAAAACAGATAGGTATTTTCCCCAAACATTTAATTTAATCTCCATTTATTCATTCCTCAAGTATTAAAATCTTTATTTATATTTATTTGTTTTAAATTCCATTAGTTTTTAAAATTTATTACCTTTTACAAATACGCAAAAAAGAAGGAAAAAAAAGTATGTTATAGTAAATCAGAAAAGTACAAAACGTTTTGTAATTACGAAATTGGATCAAAATTTATAATTCATATAAAATCTTGAAACAACATTTTGCCATGCAGCAGGTCTTTAAATAGATAAATGATTTTTCACTAAATTACAATATAAACAATTTAACAAATTAACTGTTTTATAAAAATGCTATAATTTGTACAGAAACTCCCTGCAGGTTCTTATTAAATTACCGTTCACAAATAGCAGGTTCTTAGTGGAAATACTTTAGCTGGATGTTTTTCATTTGAGAAATTAGCATGAAAACATTAAACCTATTCTATGAATGGTTTTTTTAAATATTATATGTTTAACTTAATTTATTTCTATTTTTCTTCTAAATTTGTTTGCAAAATTTTCAGAGATCTTCCAATGAACATGCTTTTATTTATATTAATGAAATATTTGAAGATTTCTTTTGTTCACACACCTCTGTTTTTAAATGCATTGAGGAAGCTGCATTCCCTTCAAACTTTAAAATCATAAGAGTTCTTTATGGCTTTAATATTTACTTTTAATGCTTTCAGAGTTTTATCTTGATCTATTTGAGCAACATATGATCAAACTGTTCTAAAATAATACTTACGAAATGTTGCGTACCGACTCCTATGATTTGCAGAATGCACATTTTATCCCATAATATTTGATAGAAAATTAACTTAAATTTCGGTAACACGAAAACTGAAATTGGAAATTATCTCAAAAGGTATTTGACTTAATTGATAAAAAAAATTTCTATCATTTAGGCCTCAAATTTCGTTTTTCTGATTTACCATTAATTATTTACTTGAATTTTCATAATTCAGTATAACGAAGTAATTGTTAAATGAATATTTTTTAGTTAACTGAAGTTTCAGAAATTTGAAATTGATTCCATTAATTTTAGTAACCAATTTTTTTCGTTATTAAACATAAACGAAAATTTCATAATACTTATTAAGATATTAAAAATTACGAGTAGAGAAATATCATAGAGAATTTTTTGCTTTAATACACTTTTTTTTGTTCACGTCTATTATTTTGATTTGCGTTTTTAATTTTTATGTTACACTTCTTAAGGAATAAAACGAGCCTCCTTAAATAATATAAACCTCTTTCTCGAAAACTATCAAATCTAAGAAGAAGAAAAAAAAAGAAAGATAGAAAATCATAGAATGTGATTTAAAATCTTTTCAAATGAAACTATAGAAAAATAAATAGAAAGGACAAAGTAAAAAAAAAAAAAAGACACAACTAATCGACTACTTTTAGTGCAATAAGTCAAACTTAGTAGAGTTGATTTCCTCCAAGACGTTAAATTTAGTTTTATTTTCCCTTTTCCAACAAGTCACTTAAGTAAATGTATTATTTCTCACAGATGGATAAAAAAGCAGACAAGAAAGATATATTTTAAATTTGGATTAAGTAATGATATATCATACTTTTCCAAAATTGATTTCGCCCATTTAGTAACAGCTGGCTCTTACATCAAATGGATTTACTTAAAAATCTCTATATCTCACAGTAATGAATTAGGTATATTCTTCTCGCCCAATATTACATGATATATTGATGGAAATGGAGGAGCATGAGTGTAAGGAATTATCTGTCCCGGATATATATGTTGCTTAGAGTTTTGTTAATTACTTGATGCTCCTCTTGAAAAACATTTAAATATTTTATTAATACTAAAAATAGAAATTTAATTTAAATTAGTTTTACAACAGCAGTTTAAAAATTAATTTTACACTTTATACTCCTATAAAGGTATGGATATATAAATTAAAATAATTATTTTCCTCTTTCTCCGTCTTATACGTAAAATATTTTTAAATTCATCCAAAGAAAGAAATTTAACAAAAGTGTATTCTCTCCAATAATCAAAGTTTCGAGAGTATTTTTCATGTCATTTTATAATTGTTATATGTATACAAAAATCATTCAATAAAAATATTAATTTGATTTGTATCTAAGTCGGCTGGTTTATTTTAGTCTATCAAACTCTCTTCGTTTCAACACGAGCTTGTATATTGAAAGCTGTATAATGCAAGACCAGCATGTAGACAGTATTTAATACGAAACAGAAGAACAGATAAAGGAATCTAATGAGTTCTTGAGTGATTTGTATGCATAGGGATTCTCATTTTTGACTAACGTAGTAATTATTTTATAAGAACACTGCATGAGAAAATGACCAAATATGGTAAAAAAAAAGTTAAAAATTAAGATACAGAAAAATATTTTTTTTGGAATTTACAACAGGTGAAATTTAAGTTTTTACAGTAGCATTGTTAGAGATGTCCAAGTAATGCGTTGTTTTTTTTCCATACTATAAACAGATTGAAAAAAATCATGAGGCAACATACGTAGGTTTTATGATTGTGTTTAAATAAATATGAGTCTTATTTTTTTTTCAAGTTTTTCACAATCATTTCAAGTTATTTTTTTCCCTATCTCGTCATTGAACATTTTCTCTAATTATTACATTTCCTTGGTTCGTTTCTGCTTATTACGATCCCAATTTCCCCCATGGCAAGCCAGACACGCACCGCTGGGAATTTTCACACTGATTGTTCATTCCGCTCAAAGATGACGAAAGGAAAGAATGCTGTTGGAGCCAAATATTCGCTTAATTGGAATTTTCTCATTCGTTTTCAATTCCGAGTTTATTCTATCGTAGAAAACTGGCGATTATTTTAACCTTAATTCAAACCTTCCTAATAGCCGAAGAGTCATCAATGAAGCGTTAAGGAAATCGCTGGCCCATGCAATCATCCGGTTAATCACACACTGAAGCCTGGGACCACGTGGTAGTGGGATTTCAGTATTGGAGCGTGCTTTGACTGCATTGCTTCAGGAAATATTTTCTTTTTTATTTATAAAGAAGCTTTTCTAAATGCGGCGCCTGACGTTGTTTCCACAGTCTCAAATGGGATGGTCTGTGTTAGTTCCGATAAGAATAAAAGTGTAGCTACGCTTCATTTGATGATGGGAATAAGACACCAGAATATTACAAGTGACGGAGAATTTGTCATTTATTTTCCGAATTGTTTCAACTGGAGAATGGATTTCGCAAATAGCACGTAGCTATACAATTAGCTGCAAGTATTTTTACTGGGTGAGGTAAAACGTGTTTCTAGCAATAAAATACTAACATGTTAGAAAAAGCGAAAAAAACGGAAAACAAATTTGTCTAATTTAATATACATTTTTTTTTTAATTTTAACTAACGTTTGCAAATAGAAATTATGTTGATTATGAAAAAGATATAACAAGACCTCCTATTTTAGTGAACCAATAAAATATTCAATTTTCATCTCTGTTATACATTTAGAGAATTCCATCAAATTGTGGAAATAAATGTAAAGATTTGAAATTCAGCTAAATAGTGTATGTAATCTAAAACATTATAAATAATTATTGATTTATGTTTTAAAAACAGTTTTATATGTTATACAGGTTCCATATATTTTTATTGAAAGATAAAAATTCATTTTAAGGATACAACAATTCATCAAACAATTTTTTTTAATAAAATTTTAAAACCATTTAATGAATTTGTGGTTTTTCAAAGATTCATGCAATCTGCGACAGAGTTAGAAGCAAAAACAAGTTAACTGACTTTAGGTGATAAAATGTTAAAAAATATAAATATTGATCTGTAAATAAATTGCAATTAAATTACAAAAAATAGTAAGAAAATAATAATGTGTCATAATTTGTAAAAAAAATAATTTTTCCTTTTATAACACTTTTATTTCTTCGGGATTATTTTTATCTATTAGTCGATATCTCCTATGCGCTAGTAATATGTATGTATTATATTAATTTGATGACTCTTAAAAATACATTATAACTTCACATAATAAAAGGGTTTAGATAATGAAAAATTCAAATTGCAAAATTTGTTCCTTTACGATAAATTGAAATAACCTATTTTTCAGGGGGAAATAGCATTATCAATTTATTCAAAATAAAAAAAACTCTTTGAATATTTATCGTGAAAAAAATTGTATTAATTTACCACTGATAATAATAATAAGTAAATTTGATAATGAATTTTCATGCGAGTTATTTTGAAATAAAGTTTTACATAAATATATGTTATAATATTTACTACTACAATGGTGGTATTAGTAATATTTTCTTTTTTTAAATCTACTGCACAAATGAAAGAAAATCTTATCACATATTTAAAGAGAGACAGAACCCAATACCGACGATGTTAAATCGAAAATCCTTTCATGTACCTTTCTCTCAAAAAATATTAGACATAAATGGTTAAAATTTTACCTGCGGATTAAATTGACATTTGTTTCTTAAGCTCAATAAAATTTTAAATATAACTTGATTAGTTGTTTTAAAATCCAATTTTTACTGAACATCAGTATACATTTATTCAAAATTGTCATTTTTTGTTACAATGTCTTTTCTTTAGAGTGTTTTTAGGAATATTACAAACGTGTTACTTTTCAGTATGTGTAATAGCATATCTGGAATACCTAGTAAAAATTTCAAGTACATTTATACAGTAAATTTAGAGAAAAAAGTAGTCGCTGTTTAAAAAATATCACTTTAATATACAACCTTATCTTATTAAAAGAATATTACTCCCTAAGTCTTATTAACTGTATTTTCTTCACTGTCTTAAACTATTTTACTGTTAAATCTTTTTTTTTGCACTTTTCTTTGGATTGTTTAGAAAATACTAAAACGGGTTTTCGTATTTTTTCCCTTTCGAAGCATTTCATGGCATTTTCAGCATATTCCCCAGGCTTTATTCTCAATTTTTATGAATGCTATACTTGGAAATATTAATACAAGAGCATATAAAGTCATAAGCATCAAGTAAAAGAGTTTCAGTTCGCACTAATCTTAATTTGGACCACAATTTTAGGAAATCACACTTTTACCATAGTTTTAGGAAAGCTTTCATTCGGATTCTGCTTGTGTTCAAGTAAACACTTTTTTAAAAGATCAGGGTGCAAAAAGTCTTTAAATAGTAGACCCTTTTTTTATGACAGTTTCAGGAAGATTGCTTTTATGTATGTAAGTCTTTTCTGTTGCTTCATTAGTCTTATAACATGATTCTTATACAACAGGGCAAAATTCATATTAAGGGTATTCATCAGTGGACAGTTTGTGAATTAAAGTGGCCATTACAGCGAAAAGCTATCTCGGCTAAGAGTGTTCGCGCTATTCCGCTGTGAAAACTATTTAGATTCCTCTGTTTAGAAATTAAAAGTGTGCTTATTATTTATCTATTTAGTGCTCGGTCAAGCGGATTTTGTTACATTTACGCTTATTTTCGGATTTGAACTTCCATTTCTTTTGTGTTTTTGAACGTCGTAATCTTGTTCCTATATGTTTCATTACATGTCCAAAACATTCAAAATTTTCAATAGAATACTCATCCTCATAGATGTTTTACATTTTTTTACAGCAGCAATTTTTTTAGAGTCTCCATCAATTAAGTATGTGTTGAACCTTAAGTAACGTATCACATACACACACACATGCAATGTCAATGAACGCTGAAATGCTCTTGAAGCATTTTCGACTTTAATAGATTCACAAAACCTTTCAAAATTGTGTTTAAAATCTTATAGACCAAAACTTTTATTACTGTATATCCAGTATTTAGATATAATTTCCAAATTTATTATTTTTCTACGGTATATGCTGGTTACAGTAGCCACTTCAATGAGAGAATAGTAACTTCGCTTTTTCCAAGTTCAAACTATGGCAAGTGCAGTAGTCTAGTAGCTTCCATTTTTCCTAATGCTTTCTGCGCAGCATATTTTATTGCTCCCTCAGAAAAAAAAAGCTTGGCTGTATTTAAGAGTCTCTTATTGTAAGGCGCTAATATTGTAGGCGATTAGGTAGATTCGTTACTGCACAAAATACAGTCCACTCCTTCCCTTCTTCCAATACCAAAGAAACACGTTGTATTTGCATACCTAGTATTTACAGTTTCTATTTGAGTTCTGACCAATACTATTTCTTTCATTTTGGGGCATTTCACTGTGTATTAATTGGTGGTTAGCTTCATTCAATTTTTCTTGCTCATATAAACTTAACAATTCCTTTAAATTTCCCAGAAAAAGACGCTCTAAAATTCTTTTTCGAGAAGATGAAAATAACTGAATACCTTATCAAAAGACTATTATATATAGGTTACGCATCAAAATATATATAAAATAATTATATAATGCTTTGAGAAATAAAATATTTTTAATCTCTCGCGTACTGAATATTATTTTTGAAGGTTTTTGTTTACTTTTTATGAATTGTTTGATATGAATAAACATTTAACATATACTCTGTGTTTCTTGTTCTACGTGTCATATATTAATAGAAAAGGTTTAATGCGTAAAGTTTCATCAAGATTGGAGTAAAATTTAAGTTCAATAGAAATTAAGCACAGTTAAATTAACTTTGTTCTTTGTATCGTATAGAGAGTATACATTAAAACAGAATAAAATATAAATTATCTCGTGATTAGAAAAATAAAATTGTTTTAATAATTATCTTTTTAATTATTGTTATAAGAGTTTATTCTTACTACTTATAAATTGTAAAATACCTAACATATTTTCAAAAATAGAAATTTGACCCTGTGAGATGCAGTTCCGAAATCTTATGGAAACAGTGTCTTTCCTTTTCTTTTGAAGGTCTAGAATGCAACATTTCGTCAATATCGTAATAAAATTGTATATTTTCATGAATTACATAAAAATGGAAACTCGTTTTTACACACACACACACATATATATAAGCAAGATCATAAAAATACACATTATAAGTGAAATGCCTTTTAAAATTATCTAAAACAAAAGCAATTAAGAGAAAAACCATACAACAAACGAAATAACTGAAACTCAAATTAAAAATATTTTAAAATGAAAACTACTTACGAAAATCAACCAAAATTTACTTACATAATCTAACAATCTAAAATTTAGAATCCCTAGAACTTAATTAAACATTGAAACTAATTGAGAATCAAAACAAAATAAAACAAAGCAAAGTATAAGAAAAGCAATAATTTGGAAAAATGAGATTATGTAATTAATACTTATCCATAATTTGTAATGGATTAATATGTATTTATACTACCATTAAATATTTAACCATTACACTTCAGTGAAGTACATTATAGAAACATGGTATTAAACCAGGAATCAAAAATTTAGAAGTTCAGCGACAAGAAAAAAGAAAGAAAGTAACCATAGAAGAAAGGTTCCATTACAGTTAAAAATGTAAGATTATACTTAAATAATTATCTAAAATTATCTTCACACCAATTAATAATTTTAACCAATAAGAATAATATTGATTAAACAAATAATTAGACCACTGATTTAAGCAAACTCAAGCATAATGAAATATAAAACTATTTACTAGTGACTCATCATTAAAATTATAAAATGGAGAATCATTTAATTATCGCTAAAACACAAGAAGAATTAAATCTATTACATATTCCAAAAATATTGTTTATCTACACGTGTCAGATGGGTGCATTGATCTTTGAATAGCTACGATTTCGCGATGTACCTTTGCGTATACCGAGTGTTTGCATCGTAGTCACCGGAAAAGAGACGGAACGAAGAACGCATATATTATTTTATTTTAAAATGAAAATATAGTTTCTCATAAATGAGAGAAAATATTAAATCTACGTTTGGTAATGAGAGTATGAGTCAATCTTAAAGTTTTCAATAGTTTTTGAGATTTAAACCGGAAGAGACTCAACCGAAGACGATTAGAGATCTAGTCGACTTTCTTCTAGTCAAAAGTATAAGAAATATTAAGCATATGAATTGGAATTTCGTCGTAGATGCTCCACTGTGACTATGGCACTATACAAAGATGTTTTAGATTGGCTTTAAATTTATTTCAACATGTAAAAGCCTTTTTCTTGGACAGTAGAAATTTGGGATCCTTACACAACATTGAAGTGTCTCACTGGTCTATCCTTGAGCATTATATTGTTGGAGGAAAACAGGTTCTGTTCATCAAACATCCCCAGCTGTACCGTGTGTGTGCGTGCGTGAGTAAGTGAGTGTGTGTCTATACATGCGTGTATGAGAGAGAAAGAGAGAAAGATCTTCAATCTTTATTTAAAGATGTTAACAAATTAAATTATACACAATTTGTCTTCTTTTTGATGTTTAAAAACTTCTTTTTCAGCATTCTTTTTTAACAAACCCGATATATATTGAAAATTTCAAGAATTGAAATCTTTTACTACACTTTTGTCAGATTTATAAATATGTTTGATCTAAGGTAAAATCATTTCAAAACTTATGTAAAAAATTTCTTTGTGTGTATTTATGACTTCTAAACTTACAATTAAAGTAAAGCTCTGCCAGTATTGCGATAAATATATTTCAGTTGATATATAATATAACACTTCTTAATATAACAAAATATGTTAAGAATAATATTAGTTAATGTAAGTAGAATATTTAGGAAGTTTCTTATTGATTAACTTTGACAAAATAATTAGCTTTATCGCAGAAAATAAATACAATAACCATAGTTATGTCACCTGATTCAGTTACTTATGAATAACAGCACTACTAAGGAAAAAAGAAATACATGAACAGAAATCATATAAAAATATTTTCTGAAAAAATGTAGTGACTACCAAACTAAACTAGATATTCTTTCCGGCAAATAAATGTATGATTCTAGTATGACTACCTCAACTTTTAAGTTTGAGTGCATTTTTTGATGAAATAATTAAAAGAATATTTATAAATTCTTGTTTCATTCCATTTCAGAATTCATTTCTTGAGAATCTAAGGAAACTTATTTTCTATTCTTGTTTTTAATTCATAAATTTACCTAATTACTATATATTTCTACAGTTCATGCTCAGGTAAAATAAATCTTTCTAAAGTTCCTAACCTCCAGAAGTATAACATATATTTCGCTGAGTTTCAAATAATGTTTAATATCCCTTCTCTTTTATACTTATGTTAAATATTTTCTCATTATAATTAGCTTACCATATATGAAAAAAAGGAAGGTTAATATAATTCTTCCTTGAATGAAATCCCCTTAACAAAAGAAGTATTGTAAAAGATTAGCTGAGAATAACTTTAACAATGGAGGGAAGTCTCATTTCTTAAATTCACTTGGTCTTATAATTATAGTTTCTGCAAAAATAATACATCATTCATTGAAATTTTGACAACCTTAAAGAAGCAGATTCGATTAGAAATCTGAGCTGTCATAAAACTTGATGAATTGTCCAATAGGCCACTTATATAATAAACGGATTTTGACCCGAGGAAATATTGTAAAGTAGCCATTTATCTTCCTCGTGACAAGTTTGCTGAAATAGAACCTTTAAAAAACTTATCCATTATCTAGAATACTCTTTATTCTTTTAACTGATTTTTCTGATCTTTTTATGAAATGATATAATACTTTTTCACATTTTATCACCTTCTGCCTGAAATGAACTGAAGTAACAGCAAAATAGAAATTAACTTACCTTTTCTTAATCATTTTCTTACACTTCATTTTCATAAAAAAAAAAAGATATTTTTTTAAAGAAAGGTGGATATTTTTTTTATTATTATTTCTTTTTCTTTTCCTATTCAGTTATCAATAACTGAAATTTATTTTTCCATGTACGTATATGAAAGCAATTTAGAACTCAATTATTTTTATAAAAGGCCCAGAGAATTAATTCAATTTTTTGAATAATTAAGAATCTTTATATTGATTTATGAATATTATTCTCCTACGAAGAAAATTAAAATAATGAAAATGTAAATGAAATACAGCGTTTCTATTCTATAATTATTCTAAGAACGATTAAAATTATGAAATAATTTGAGATTATCAAACATTTTTAAGTGTTTGCATTCCAGATTTTCCAAGAGATTCTTCATTTATATAACTGATAGTTTTTAATTAATGCCTTTTTAAAGAAACTAACGAATTCCTTATCAAGAAATTTTCTTGCATGCATAATGCTTTGTTTAAAAACGTCTTTTTCATTATTAATAATAATTCTTATTAAAAGATAATACTCATTTTGAAACGGAGCTAATAGAAATGTTATTAAAGGTGTAATTTGATTTTCATTATTAGAATTCATAGACGTCTTAAATAATTAAGTAGTCATTAAATTCTCAAATACAACTGAAGAAACATCAGACAAAGGAAATGTAATTTACTATCTATATTCACAGAATACGTAAGATCTCTCTCTCTCAAATCACTTTAATACTAGCTTATACTTAAACAATAAAGTTTTAACTTTCCGATTCACTCGCATCGATTCAGACACTTCATGAATACAAAAAATTCGGCTCCTATTTTTTTAACCGGTAGTAACTTCTATTAAATTTTACTACGAAAGATTAATTACAATAATTCACTCCAAGTTATATACACCTATTAGCCTATCATTCAATCTCCTTTGTCTTCAATCTCCTTCTTTTCAATTCATAACATCTCCTATCTACATCTATTTTACCTAATTACACTTGATTTAGCTTGTAAGGAATTGTTATTTTATGCAGTTTAAATTACAATATATACCAAGGTTAGGGAAGAGAAAACTACGAATAGCTTATCGTCACAAAAATAAATGATCATTTAATTAATAACTTCTTAAACAGACACATTACACAAAAATTTATCAATATATCAAAATTTCCTTTATTGTCTTAATTTAATTATGTGACATTTTTAAATATGTATACGAATGTTTGTAGCTCTAGTTATATTATTTAGTGAGATTTAACTTTTTTTAGTCGTGTGTCCGAACGAAAACTAAATTAGAACACGAGATGTATGCATCTTCTGCAGACGCTATCATAGTATTCCAAAAACTGTCTATTCCTAAAGCAATTCTAAAGTATGATACTTATGTTAGAAGAAAAGTGAATTAATACATTTTTTTATTGATAAGAAATATTCGTTATAGAATGCCTTTTTTTATCATATTACAAGCTATTTTAAAAATGTAAATAATAGAATTTTTCAAAGCTCTGTTCTTGTAATTATTACTAGATATTTTAAAATATTTACCGAAATGGTTTTTTTTTAATTTATTAAGTGAATTTTCATTAGTCTTACCACAAGGTCAACGTCCCGGTCATCCTAGGAAGCAAAAATCTACAATGTGTTCGTGTGTGTACAGCTGCAGCAAAGAAGCTGAGGTTGCAACTACTGTCTCAGAATTGCCAAATCCAATTATGAAATGACAAAATTTCAAAGAACTACTATGAAGACATTATTAACTATAATGAAGTTTCTTAAATCCCACAGTATATTATAAAAAAACAATTAATTAAAAACAAATAATTGATTCAATCTGCATAGAACTTATATTTCATTGACATTTTTACAGGAATTAACATTGATTATAATATAACATCAAAACACTTAATTGAAAGTGAGAATCAAAATGTGACTTGAGAGAAAATTCTGCACAATATAATATGTTGTTTGACGCCCATTAATCTTCAAATTCTAATAATCATGTAAGACTCTAATGTGCCATGGAAGAAGAGATTACTTTGAAATTGTGGCAAAGATCCGAGGATATTGGTTTTCAATATACGACATTGTTGTAAGATGTAGATGTAAACGTTTACCAAAATTTAAATTCTAGAGTAGTTTATCGTTCCGAGTTTACAATTAAATAAAAAAGAATGCATATATAACGTTAGCAAAATGGTGGAGACAGAGTTACGAAAAATTAAAGCAATAGCAGGCTAGAGGCGTTTTCTTAGGAAGGAACTCCCATTATAGTTTCATGGAAGAGACAGTTAAAAAAATTATACTTTATTATCAAAATACTGTTCAAACAAGCAAAAGGGACATAGAACCAATGGAAACTGTAATTTATGAAACAGTGGTTCCATTGCATATCAAATGACTAAAACCCTCAACATTTTAAATGTCCAGCAGAAGAAAAATCGAGATGCTTTTACCAGGCTAATTTAGCTCGTGATGATATACCAGGTCCTCACATAAAGCATGTAAAAACACCCTTTAAATAAGCGTATTCAGCCAAATTTACGCCAGTCTATCAAAGATTGGCATCAAATAAGCTGCTTCAAAGATATATAAGATGAGTAACTCATAATGCAAATAATAGTTCTTCACAATATTATTTGGAAAAAAATGCTCAAAAGAACGTCATTGACTCAATTTCGAGATTTTCAATGTAGTTTGTGATTTCAATATTGGGACAAAAGAGTTGTTAGAAAATTTGTGAGGAGAATATAGGATACTTTAAGAAAATACTAGCTGGTTCGTGGGATTACCGTAAGAAAGTTACCAAAAAAAAATAAAAAAGGAAGAAATTGTCAATATACGTATGCAATCACTAAAAAAACATTGCTTAGCGAAAAAACGACGAAATGTCTTACAAATTAAAAATTAAAATGAAAGCGATTACTTATCCTCCCGGTGCTTTCTAATAATATTTTTATTTACTAAGAATGATATTATAAGCTTAAAATATAATTATTATAGTCAAAGGATGATTTGCTAATTAATTTGATACATACAATAATATTTAATTCCAATTTATTTTAAAATATGTTCTTTCTAATATATGATAATTTAGGTGGGATTTTGTTGTTATATGTATATAAAATAATTAATCTATAACTTATTTTATGTATGAGATTGAATAATATATATATATATATTGTTATTTTTTTTTTTTTATTTTAATTTTTTTAAATTTTTTTATAAAATTTTTTTTTTTTTTTTGTTATTTATTTATTTTTCCTGGCGATCCCCTATTTAAAATTCTAAGGCTGTTTTTATAATAAATATAAGAATTTGAAGTATTTCTATTCTTATGTTTCTATAATAATCTTTTGTGTAAAATGTTTAATAATTCTGTAATTCTATTCATGGATTAGTATTTATCTTTTTGATAATCCACAAAGGAGACATAGCTGCCTTTTTTTTTCTTTCTTTGCTGTTTATCATATAGTCTGAGAGGAAAAAAAAATCTTAAAAATATAAATAAAACTAGTACAACCAAATCCCCGCAAAGAAGCATGAAAAACACTTCAAAGAATATGAAGAAAAATATTGTTGAAAAATAATAAAATTTGTGGTAAAAGTACAAAATGTTAAGATATTGATGCATTTTGAAGAAAATTAATTTTTGAAATAATTATTTGATTAAAAATGAAGTTTTCTGCTGAAATATGTATTTCATGTATTTAAATGTGGTGCATATGCTTTTTTTGTTCTTATTTTAGGTAAAATATTTGCTCACAAAATACCGTGCTCCCCGTAACATTCTTATAGCAATGAATTAAAACATATAACGAGTTCTGTACTTTAAAGTAACTTTTATTATTCAGATTCCATGTAAGTTATGTGCAAGCCTTGCATAATTTATTGGTTGATTTTAAAATTTAGTGACAGCATTTTGGAAACTAGAAAGAGTTATTTTTAAAGGTGGAGAAATGTTTAGTGTTTTAGGCTTCTATGACATCTTAACTCTTGTTCTATGCTTTTTGAATTCTAACATATGTATGATGTGAAATTTAGTTCCCATAGGTTTCAATCTAAAAGTTAATCTTTCTCCTAAATTTAAAATACTGATGAAAGTTAATTTTTGAATGAATATTCAGTTTTATGTGTGTTTCAAACACCACATTTTCAATTTTCATAAACGTGGAGAACTGTACATATTTTTTTTTTCTTTTTCGTTTATTTTTTGTGTCAATAAAGCATTTTTATAGATATTTTAGATTTTATGTTTGGGGCTCACATTATTTTTTTTCTTAATTGATTTTATGTTTTCAAATTTTCTTTTAGATTCTTTGAAATTGATTTTTTGGTTTTATAGTAATTTTCTTAAGAATATGTTTTGATGATAAAGATAGTTTGGTAATAAATTTAGAATAACCCAGCCTGACTTTAAAACCTGTTACAGCTTAAAACACGTTACTTTTCATTTATTCTCCTTAAATGTTTGGTTCTTATAATGTTTTTTTCAATTATTAGATTCGTCGATTTTTTTTTATTTAATTAACTTTTTTAAATTGGGAGTTTTTCTTTGATAGTTAATTTTTTTAAAGTATTATTATCTTTCACTTTTGAGTTCGTAATTTTTTATCTCTCTGCGCTTAGTTTGGTTAATACATTATTTCTTAATGGTTCAATTTTGATTTTTACATTTTTATAATGGTCACTTTTGTATATATGTTTATGTATATATATATATATTTCCTAATTCAGCCTACCAAGTCGCAAAGGGGGAAGGTTGGTACCATTGAACTAGTTTAACCCCGCTTAATCGGTCCTCAGCCCGATATTGCTTTTTGACTTGCTGGGTTCCATATTTTCATTTATTTTTCTTTCATTGTTACATTTCTTTCTGGATTTTTGTCTTTTTAAGTGTTTTAAATTATTCTTTCATAGATTTTCAGTATATATATATATATATATATATATATATGAACTTTTTATGATGTAATATATAAGTATTTATTTATGTTTAAGTATCAATTTATATATGTACTAGCTGGAGTACCCCCGTCCTTCGTACGTGTGAATCTTTTACAATATACTTCGAGGGAACCTTTTCCAATTTAGTGCAAGGCAGAAACCTTCAAGTATTTTTTGGTTGCCTCGCACTTCTTAAGTTTCAGTGAAATGCAAATTAAAGTTTAATCCCAAGAATGAGTTAGCAAATAATATAGTAACGTCAAGTATCCGAAATTAGCAATGAAAAATATTTTTAATTGAGTACTTTCATTAATGTATAATAAATTAATTTCAATAATTGTCACATGAAAGAAAATGAACAAAAAATATTTAAATGTTTTTAATTTATGAAAGAAAGTTTTTAAATAAATTAAAGGAAGCGAAGTAAGCAGATTAATATCGAACATTTTTTGGTACGAATTTTAACAATAAGTCGCAGTAACCCACGATCTATTCGGTGTAAGACGACATGTCCAAAATTTTATAATTTTAAAGTATTATTTCCTAATTAAAAATAAATTAACCATTAAAGAATTAAAAACTCATGATAAAAAATTGTGAAAACTTTTATTTCAAGAAAAAAATTATGAAAAGAAAGCTCTTAATTAAATCGAAATTAACGAATCGAATTAAATGAAGTGCGAACAAATATCAGATCGTGTGGAAAAAAACCTGCATTCGCGGATCGATTAGGAAAGTAGAATATGACACGTAAACTACTTGGTTTTTAAATTAAAAAAAATATTTTTGGGGCATTTAATTTAGAATATTGAGAAGTAAGAAAATTCTTAAAATAAAAACTCATCAAAAACCTTACAAAAATAATTTAACACAAAATTAGCCAATTAGAAACAAATAAGTTAATTAATATAATTATCTAAAAGGGAAAAAAGTTATAAATTTTTAGAAGTATAGATCATGAGAAAATATGCACCAAAACTATTCTTAAAGGAGCGGAAATTTTACCGAAAGCGGAGAGAGGCAAAATTAATACACTGTAAACACTGTTATTGGTTGAAAAATTAAAAATTTGTGTAAAATCCTCTAAATAATATTTTTGTGCATTTTTTTTAAACAGATAGTTAAATGTTCATTCCATACACCGTATGCATATTTTGTCGTTTGGGTCAATGGATTTCTGGATGGAATGGTTTATATTTTCTTAAAAAATCTGAAATTGACTCATTTCAGCCGAATTTAAAAAAAAAAAAATTGAAAACTCAGTTCGTAAATTTACACATCCAAAACAAATTTTTTTATAAAAACTTTATATCTCCCATATTGTACAAAAATTATAATCTTGCGAGGTTTCGTTAAGCAGTTAGGTCGTTAAGAATACAAAAACATTACTTCAATATTATTAACTATGAAATTATTTTATGAAAAAACATGAAAAAGTTATAAGAATTTAGTTTAAAGATATTAAATTAAAAAGGAAAAAAATTATGCAAATCGATATTAACCTTAATATATATGCAAAGTGGACAACAGGAAATCAAGAAGTGTATCCAAGTCCGGTAGTTAAAACCCAGTTGCTTAAATTTCGATTCCGAACACTGCTAGATACAGGAAAACAGAAAACTTACAAAAACCGATGCTGAAGAAAACACTATTGAAATAACGTTCAAAAATTTTGGTTGGTTTTGAAAAACAAAGAAAGTACTTTGAATGGAAGATACATATATCAATATCAGAAAAGTACTTAAATAACATAATTTACTGAAATATATTTTATGAACAGTAAGACATGCTACTTCCGTTTGATTCATGAACCAAATCGATACACTCCAAACAAGTAACCACCTACTACAAAAATATCCACAAATATGGAAAACAAATCACTCAACCTCTATCTCCCTAACATAGAATAAACAAACCAATATATACCTTCAAAAACTCTGTGAATAGGTGTATTCAATAGATTACAGGTGGATGCATTTAATGACTCCTACAATATAGACAGATGTACACGTAGTGAAAATTAAAATTAGTCCTAATGATCATTTAACAATGCTCACTAAAACTAAGTTTATTTACAAGAATCTTCGATAATTTAAACGATATATATCATCATATATATCATTATTATGGCATATATATTTGGAGGAGAGAGGTATCATCATGATATATATGCATATATGGAGAAGATATATCATCACATATATATGTATATATCATCACATATATACATATATGCATATATCACCCACACATTAATATGAAGAAAAGAGAGACATGACATATATATACATCATTAAGCTATATTTCAATTCGAGTGAAGTGTTACTGTGTGCCATATTTTGCTACAATACTACGGTACTACTGATATTTTTTTTTAAAAAAACGTAGAATAATCATTTTTAAATTCTAATGGGAGATAACTGATTTAGTATTAAATTAAATAAAATGTAACTTTCCCTCTTTAATTCGCATTTCCATTCTTTTCTTAATTATTTTTCTCTCTTTGCATCCTAATTATATGATAATGATTAGAAAATGAGCTATAGTATTTTTTTTAAAAAAATAACTTCACTTATAACGATAACTCTTTTTCAACATATATCATTGTGTAAATCAAAAAGAAAACTTATTCACTTAGTTTTTAATTATTTTAAATTTAGTATTTACTACATTTCATTTTAAAATTTTAAAAAAGTCGTGATATTTAGTTGTTTAAATATTAAAGAAAAATCTGAATACTTAAAATACATCCTCGATGTTGAAAACCTCTGAAGATGTTTTGTCACTTTTTTAATTTATGTTATGAATAAATAAACTGTCAGTTAGTTTCATCCAAAAAAATTAGCTGAAATCTATTTTTGCTTTAAGATATTCTAATGAAATTCCGCAATACAAAAAGTGAAAGCATTTGCTTTCTTTGAATTATTTATTGACAATGTTAATATTTTATCATGTTACAGAGTTACAGAAATATGTTTCTAAGAGAGTCATAGAGCTATTATTTATTCAGTAATTTTTTTTTTTCAAATATTTAAATTTTAGACGCTAAAGATTTTATTTATTAAGTTAAAAATCAATGTCGCACTGCTGTCGTTGTAACAAAAAAAAATATGCACGTTGCAGTTAATATGATATTAAACTCCTAAAAAATAAAATTATAAATTCAATTTTATTAACAATTCACTTCAATCAATTAGAACAAAATTGTTACTTTTAAACTCAAATTATAAATTTTTTAATCGTAATATAACATGATTAATTATATATAACCAAAGAAAAACATTTTAATTCGTTGAAATGAGATAAATTTTTGATATTTATTGCAGCGATCGGTTTCTGATTCGTATTTATTGGATTTTAAGTCTCAGACTGTAATTTTTTGGTATTATAGAAAGCTTTTTTAACCTAACCCAATTATCAGTTTAATCAATTTTCCCACAGAGTATTAACTTCCGAGTTAAATTGTTTGGATTATAGAAAAATAATACGTAATTTAAACATATTACATATTCAATGGTTTACATAAATTCATTTTCACATTACAATACGAACTGCCAATAAATGAGAGATTTGCAGTTAATGTTTTATTCACATCTTTAAAAATGTAATGATAGCAGTAGGAACCTTTTATAAATACATTCATTCTTTACAATCGTATTTTGTATATCGAGTAATTTAGATTTTTGTATCTGAAATAGGACCCAATATTCAAGAATAATAGTAGAATGCTAGGTGATTATAAGAAAACTTTGCGGATATTTGACACCATTGTGAGCTATAATTTCGATTTTTTTTTTGATTGCTTATTAATGTCGCACTTAAAAGCAAAACGAATGGCTTTGCGATGAGCCTTCTAATTTTCATTTTTGATCAAGTCACGAAGATGACAAGTGAGCTGTCACCTACGTTTCCTAACTTCCTCACCATGCCTCCTGGAGGATTTGGAACCTCAACAATTTTAACGTCCATCAATCCTACTAATTGGTGTGTACTTAAGAGTATTAGAGTCGAGCCCACGTCTCGACGGAAGCCTAGCTGGTCGTGAATAATCAATAATGACTACCACGGCCAGTACAACTTAAGAGGAAAAAGAATAAAATTTGTGATGTTAGTATTACTAGGAATGCGGTTAAAAATGATGTGAAAAACCAGTCCTGTCCTCCCATTTATAATTACGAAATTGTAAGAATTTCAAATGATAGCATCTTTTTGTTGCTGAAACAGGATCCCCACCGTAAAATACTTAAAGTAATTTGTATTGCGAAAAATAACGGTTTATAGCAATGAATAGAAGTAAAAATAACCAATAAAAGACAGAGAAGCAATGATAAAATAAACCATTTTTAATGTTTCACAAATTTTCGGCTCGTCGACTCTCATACACTATGACATTTTAAACTGGCAATGGTGGATAAGACTTCCACACGTGCCATGTCAAGAGGATTCAATGGAATCTCACTTGTGATGGCATCTTTAGCAGCATATTTTGTGAATTTGTTACGGACATATAAGATTTTAGAAATCCCCATAGTCAGAAATCCATTGGAGAGAAATTGAGCAGAAACATAAGGAAATGGGAGGAAAATAAGTCACCAAATATAAATTAACTAACGTTTAATAGAGCTACCGTTTCACCGTAAACATTCATAGAATGTTAACACTAATCTCTTCAAAAAAGTACAGGTGAAGGATATAAAACATTAGTTAAAGCAAAGCTTTGATGACATAATTTCCTTCTGATATTTATTGATCCTGTGACCTTCAAGATCATCCAATAACTCTTCAATGGATTTCAAGCTATTTGGATATCAAAAGTTTAAAGTGTACGTGACAAATTCATAAGATTCGGCTTTTATGAGAGGTGCCATTACAAGTGAGATTCAACATTCCTCTTCACATGGCACCTGCTGCTGCATTACTGGGCCTCTGCCACATTTAAAGTGTCATTGTGTATGTTGGCGAACACGTCAAAAATTTGTGAAACAAAAATATTTTACTTATTTTCGCTCCTCTGTCTTTTTCTCGTTGTTTTTATTTTTCCCCCCTTAGAGTATGTTTTACGTCTTCAAATACAGTTCTAACTCACATTTCAAATTTTAATGTAAGGATTATGTTTCAATGACCAAAAATATGTGTTGCTGTTTGAAATTTCGAAATTTTTGTCTCAGCAACCATAACTATGAAAGCTGGATTGCTGTTTTTTACATCATTCTTTTGAGTGCATATCTTATAATGCCAGCATTCCATATTTTATTTTGTTCCCTGAAATATAATCCTCGCAAAGGCGCCATGCATTACCAAAGTCTTTTTCTAAGTAATCAACCTATGTTCTTTTTTTTTTCTTTCATACATTTCCACTCTACATAACTACTTAAGTATAGTAGTAAAGTAAATTACTTTTACTATGCTTGGTACCACCTACCATGCATTTATGATATATCAATTTTTTTCCTCTCTTTTGAACGTTCTAAAAGTATAAAGACTGATTTAAGAATATATATTAATAAAACTCACGCTCACAAAATCTACATTATTTAAATATTAAACAAAATTATTGCTCAAAGACCACTTGTTGAAAAATGAATACTTGGGAAAAACATTCCTGATAAAAGATTTTAAAAAAGTAAGCATTCAAAAATAATTACTGCTGGTATAATAGATTATTTTTGTTACCCTCTAAATTTCTTTCCGATATTCTTACGCAATATAGGCTTGAGAAAATGTTTTATTTTTATTTAAACTTCAATTAAATTTTATCTGTTTTATTTCAATCCCGTGTCCTTTTCAAATTTTTTGTTAATGCACTGCCCTAAAAATACATTGGAAAATACTAAAATTTTATGTTATTAAACATGATTACTCAAGAAAAATATACTCTGTTTAAGTAAGCGATAAAATGTAATTTCAGCATAATCCACGAAAAATTGATTAATTAATGGCTATAAATTTCACATTTCTGTGGTTTTCACTTTATAAAAAAGCTTAAAATATGAAATTTTTTATAAAAAGCTTAAATATATTTTCCTAATTTAGTGCTGTTATGAAACATTTAATATCAATTAATCATTTCTTAGAAAAAAGAGTTTCTGTTAAGAAAGAAAATCAACTTCCAATAGTAATTTATTATAACTTACGATGTTCTAAAAATAAGCCATCTATGTTTGTCTGAAAAAACAATCATAAAGGTAATGTTTTCAAATTAATCACATGAATTACAAATTTTTTACCGCCTTTTTATTTTAATTAATCATATTGTTTGTGAATATTTAAAGATTTTTTTTCACATATATTTAAAATTAGAACAATACTTTTTCCGAGTTCCTAACCACCAAAGAAAAACTAAATATTTATTCATAAAATTATACTTCTTTTCACTTTGAACTGTTATCCTTTCAAAATGCAGAAAGCACAGCAGTATGATTTATTATTGGTTCCATATTCGTCTTTACATATTTATTCCTATATATATAGATACGTTTTTTAAACTAATTCCTAATTCTTACGAATTTCACAAAATATTCTTACATTTCTCGAAAGTGCTAAATATTTTCCAATATTGCAAATAATTCTTAGTTAATTCAAAATTAGTCTAAATGAATTTCTTATTCTTAAATACATGGTTTCATTACTTTCTCTTTCCCGAAATAATATTAAAATAATTCTAACATAAACAAAAATAACATACAATGAAATTTTAAGAAGTAAGAAACAGTATAATGTGTGTAAATCTGAACAACACTTCTTTAGAAGAAATGCAGAATAATAGTCATTCAAAAACGGAAGAACAGCGTTCTCGTATTGCATGCTCTGTATAAAATATATAAATAAGAATATTACTCATTTTTTCCCTATCTAACTTAATGATGAGTCTGAATAAGAAATTTGAGTAGAGTAGATATTTATCAATTTGATTTCATAAGAATCGTTTCACGATGTATCTACATCTTAAGATTTTGAATTAATACTAACAATTGAATTGGAATCTTAAAATATAGTGGCCTAAGACATAACAAGAAAAAGAAATAAAAATGTTTATTCAGAGTATATCTAATTCCATGTAACATAAAGTAAACACGGTATTATATCATTAGAAAGGAGTACACTCTCGAAAGAACTCAAAATATTTTCCTCTACATTAAATCTACATTTCTGGAATAAGCCAACTGATGGATATGACACGAATTACATCGATGTTTTACCGAAAAGATTTAAATATTTCTTTTTCATTCTACCCTTAATAATTTTGCAGAAGCTCAAATGTTATTTTAGATCTTATTAAACAATAATACAGATAACCGAGGAAAGTTCATTTTATTATTGTTTGTAAAATGAATTTTTTCTTTCTTAAAAAAAAATCGAGTATATTTGAGTATGTTTTTTCAACAACATAGGATTATATTTTCATAAGTTTTTATGCAACATTTCTTAAGATTTAATTTACTTTTCCCTTTAATGCCAAAAAACGTTACGGACTTCAAAATAATTTAAAAAAAAAATAAAATAAATATAATGAGTTCCTCATCATATATAATAATGTATACCAATAATTATTATTAAGCAAATTTTTCTTTAAGTATTCATTTTACAGTTTAAATAATTCATATAACTCATGTTATTGTTTTAAGTATAACCCCCCATGGAAAGTTTTGATATTTAAGAAAATGTAACAATAATCTCCCTCTTCTGAAGAGTAATACTAATGGGAAAAAGACGGACAAACTGTATACTACACTAATGGACATTAAATCTCTAAAATAAAAACTAAGACCCATATTTATACGTTAACTTATTTAAATATATTTGAATCTTAAGCATCAGCAACATAAAGAAGAGCAATAATTTGTTCCATTAAAATAACCCTCAAAAATACAAAATCACGTTTTGAAATAATCTGCAAGTATGACATGTTTTCGACAACTACAATAAATAAAAGTGCGTATAAATCAATAAAAACGTAAATAAATACGTTTGCAAATATATTAGCGATATTTTGGGGTATCAAAAATCGTTCGAAGCATCCAAGCAACAGTCTATCTACAGATATATAATATACAGTTAAATGTATTTCACTAATGTTAGTAAAATGATTCTTATGGAATATTCAAATTTCTATAGCGCCATAAACTTATTCTCCAATCCACTTGATTCTACCTATCTCCTTCGCTGCTTTATCCAAGTATCGCTCATTTCCCATAGTCGGAGTTGGATGCTCTGACTTTATTTTCCTCATTATCTTTCTGATATGATGTAACCTACTTAACGATGTAAATATGTTGGATTGATACGATGTAAGCGAAACATGTAAACTAAGTATGATTTTAAATCCAAGTATCGTTTCATCTAAGATTATTTGGAGGAGTATGACAGCACATAGTGAGCGAAATATTTTCTTTGCAGATTGAACCAACATTTTTCAGATGGATAAAATGATAAAAAGGGTCCTTGAGGGTTTTTACTTTTCATCAATTTCATAATAAAGTATTATGAAGAATAAACACATATTCAGTTTCTTCTATAGCTCCTGTAATTAAATTATTTTATCTTTGATTTTTCTTTTTAGGAGTCACAATAATATAATTTATTTCATCAGTTTCGAGAATATTCCATCTTTTCACACTTCTCGAAGGTTTAAAATCTATTTTTAAAAGTTTATGTATAATCTATGTTAGAAATTTTTATTAACTGATTAGTCGGAATTAACATCTGTCTAGAACTTTTTAAGAGTTTTTGGAAACTTGATATCTTTAAGTCAAAGGCAAGTGACATAAATGACAACTGTGAATTAATACCTTATATCCTTAGTGTACCTTGCAGAGATATTCTATAACTTCCTTCCTCCCTAGACTTCTTTCTTTTAAAAGACTAACTCTATATATTTTTCTAACAGAATTTCTCATAAGGCCTAAGGTATTTGGTTGAATCAAAATTCAAATTTACAATTTAAATTTTAATCGCTTATCATCACAATCGTGACTATGTCATCATCTGATAGATATTATAATTGAAATTCATTTGAAGATAACCAACAACTGTTTTTTCATTACTAATATTTGAATTAGGGATTAAAACTATGTCCATTTGAGTGTGGTTTTGCGGTTAATTTTTCATGTTTTTTTTTTCTATTCCATATAATCCATTAATAATACCCGCATAATAAACATTAAAATGCTTTATTTTAAGTAAATCTTTTTAATTCTTATGGTATTTTACTATCATAACTTTAATTTTTTATTTATGTATTCATTTTCTTAAATTTTTATTTTTCAGTTGGTTATTCTGGCTCATTTCACTGCATTGCAGTTATGATTATCTTAAATTACATTTAATGTTTGGATTTCGAAGTGGAGAACGTGGGATAGAAGTTTTTCTCTTAGGAAAAACAGGCAGCTTTTCCAATTTCATAATCTCAGTATTTCGTAAAGATCCTTTTTTAACGATCATAAAGTAAAATTGCTTTTTTTTTTAAAAAAAAATCACCTAATCCCTTCGCGCGTGTTTATTATTTTTAAACCCATAACTCACGAATAGAATTTAAGAGCAGATCTAAAGAAACACAAAATAAATCATATTTTATTATATATTTAAACTAATTACACATTTTAATATCATTTAAAACAATTCACAATTCAGACCCTATCAAACGTATCCCTCTTTTTTTGTGGCAGTATAGAGTACAATTAAAAATAATTTGTTTTACTTTAATAAACTAATTTTTGACATTTAAGAATCAAATGATTTCAAATACAAGTAACTTTAAAGACATTCTCGTGTATTTGATTATGTTTCATATGAAAGAGATCCCAGAAAAATTCCTTTGCAAATTAATCTTTCGGTAATTTCTTAAAATTTATGTTTTAAATTGTAATTTACTTCTCTTGATGCAATTCATGTCCTTGCTCCGGAGGAAACCCTGTCCTGACAGTTTTCTTTTGTGACGTGTTCGATGTCGCTTCGCGAGCTTTAACCATTTTCTGGACCAATGAAATGCTATGTTATCTATCACTGCCATTCAAATATTTTTCATTCAGATCCTTCCATACCGAATTTACTCTCGTTAGTAAGATTCACTAGTAATTTACGTGGTTCAGTAGTAAATTAAGTAGTGAAAGTTCAATTATGAAAAATGTCATTTTCATTATAGAAATTCTATTTCAGTTAAAATTTAATACCTTTTTTCCTTTTGAGGAAAGAATTATTGGTACTACGCACAACGGGAATTTTGTGCAGTATTGTTCCAAACATAACCCTTAAAAACTTTGAAAAATAAATTTATACATCCTTAACTTAAATTTGATCTACGGAAACATATATTTCTAAGCTATAAAATATGTCATTTAGAAATGTAACTTAACCCAAAAAAACAACTAGAGTACTTATAGTATTCTAGAAGAAAATAAACTTTTTGAGTATGCAAATATCATTTTCCAGATATTATTGACTTTTACTGTGTATAACTTTACTTACGTAGATTTTGTTTTTCCTTCATTTTCTTTTTTAAAAACAGAGACGTCACTGAAAGCAGAAATATAAGCAACTATCATACTTTATTTTTAAAAGTCAAGCCATCAAAAATTTAGTCTTTTGAAGAACGTTTCTAGAATTTTCGACAGCAGCTATTGGTATTCGAATTATTTTTTTTTCTAGTGGGAAGTAGCAAATAAATGCATAATGTTTTTCACTTGTTTTTATTTATCTACGAAGCAAACACGTTTACTTGAAGGGAAAAGTGCTTATTTTATTTTTATCTGCTTATTATCACGAAGCTTCTTTATATACTTAATTACGCATATGTAATATCATTATAGAAATAATCTTACATCCATTTTTTTATTAAAAAGAATTATTTCCATAATGATATTACATATACGTAATTAAGTATACAAAATCAGCAAATGCATTATAAAATTCGAATTTCTGTCATTTACAAGTTTTGGAGATTAAATTATCCATCTAATGTCCCTACATGTGGGTGATTTCCTCTTTTTCATTTTGGGTTTAGTAAATTACAGCTAAAATTAATGCTGTTAGGGGGAAAGTACACTTTTTTGTAACTTGTTCTTTTTCTTTAAAAATCGAAGGCCGCAATAACCTAGAGGTAACTTCCGGTAGTCGTTGTTTTCTTCAAGTCCTGTGTTCGAGCACTGATGTTATTAAAGACTAGCAGTGTTACTAGGCTGATTCATGTGAATTCTGTTTGAGGTTCCAAGTCCTTTAATTTGGGTGATGTAGAAGTTTAAAGAGGGTGGTGTCAGATTAAGTGTCATCCTCGTCACTTATCGAAGCTAAAATAAAGGGATCGTCGTCAATATCTCTCATGTAGCTTCTCAAAACAATGTTAATAAACCATCACAACGTATTTTACTATTCTAAGTACAAATAGAAATAGCTTCATATTTAAAAGATTTCAAGGAAATTTAAATCGATTGGTAACTTCTTTTTTATTTTTCAATGTATAGGTACTGAAATACACTCATTGGAAATGTTTCTTCACCATAGAAAAAAATTATTTATTACTTTATATTATTCTTATTCTGCATTTTTTCCTAAAAAAAGTAGGGTACTTATCCATATATTTCGGTTATATACTCTCTTAGAAATACATGAAGATCATTAAGATAAAGTTTCTACATATATATAGAATTTTTACACAGTGAATAAACTGAATGTATCATGAAAATTATTCAATGAGGGTAACTCCCTTAACGATTCAAAAGCTTTCATTCTGAAATATTACAGTGATTTCCTGAAAAAGTTACTTAAGAATAGAATGAAATAGAATCGAATGTGTGTTTTAATGTTTTGTATTCAATTATGAATACTATTTTATAACGGCATGTAAAATGAGGCATTTCAACTTTTATTGACATAAATTTAAATGTTTCCTTTGAAGTTAACTTCATTTATTGAAATCGTAAATGTTCTAGTATGAAATAACGTTTAGTTTTGATAAGTTATTAATTTATAATCTATAATTATACGATTTATTCAATCGTTAATTAAAGATTATGTAAACGTTATTTCCCGAATTTTAATATTTTTTAAATACAAAAACCCTGAAAATAAATGAATCCTCGTCACACAAACACAAAAAATACACATTTAATAATGCTGCTAAATACACTTTTTATTTTTTGTGATGTAAAAGAACTCTCGGTCAAATTTGTATTTTTTAATTAATTTAACTAATCACTTTGCTGCCAATTAATTAAAATATTAAAGGAAATACGTGATGGTAATTTAAATGTAAAAAAACTATTTTAAAATGCAAGTTTGAATATTTGAATCCCTTGATTGCGAAAGAGAGAATTCCTTATTAAAATATCAATATTCAAAGAGATTTAGAAACTTAATTTTTTCCCAATTTTTTTTTTCTATTTCAAATTATAATTTATTCTTAAGAAAAAAATTTCGAAGTACATTTCAATAAAAAAAAATATGAATAAGTGATTAAACTAACTTCGAATTAGAAATAGGGAATTATAGTAAAAGGATTTATTAAATTTAAATGAATGTGAATTACAGTTTTTTAAAACAAGACTTAATTGTTTTTGGAAATGAATACATTATTTGTGTATTGCGATTTGGTTGAAATAGTAATTTGTAATTTTATCTTAACTTAATTAACTATAAAAAAATAACTTTTTTTAAAAAAAAATTGTTAACCAGTATTTATATATCAATATTGGATTCTTCTCATCATGCATTCACTCTCTGTATATTAAGAATAAAGAGCTATACTGCTCACAAAAAATTTCAGGAAATATAAATCTATATTTCTTATTGAAAGTTTAATTAATCAATTTCTTATGAAATATATCAGTATTTTTCTAATACAGGAAAATAATTTATGAAATAGCACACTTATATTATTTTAACATTATTTCTAATAATATAAGATCATTTTAAGAAAATTTGTTATGATTTAATTTTTCCTTTATTATACTCTTAAAAATATCTAAATTATTATTGATTATTAAAAAAGTGTATTATTAATAATTAGTTATCAATATTTAATAGTTATTAACATATTAAACCAATAAGCTAAATCAGTATTCATTCCTATGACAGGAAGTGAAAATCAAATGCTATACTGGAGAAATATTTAAAATAATGTAAAAATAAATAGCTCAATGAGACCAAGATAAACAATCTGTCTCTGTTATCCATTATGCAGCGATGTGGCAAATCCTTTATCTGAGAACTTATTTTAGCCAAATTCGGAACTTAAAAATGTTATATGTTTTTTCTGAATGGTTTTTATTTTCTTTGATTTCTCGATTTTCCTATTTTGGCTTGTATTTGATGAGTTGTGTATTTATGTAGTATTATTTTAAGAATTTTTTATCTTCAGCTTAACAGTTTTGTTAAGTATTTTTGTATTTTACTTTTCCCTTCAGATTTCTCCAAAAAATATTTACTTTATTTCGTAAATATTATTTTATTATTACTTAAATTAATATTCTTCCGATTATGTATATATATATATATACATAATCGGAAGAATATCAATTTAAAAAGTTTTTAAAAAAAACACATTAATTACTTTTTATATTTAAGAAATAATAAAATAATATTTATGAAATAAAGTAAATAATATAACACACACACACACATATATATATATATATATATATATATATATATATATATATATACTGAAAAATTCTTCAACAACTGTTTGGATCATGATTATCCAATAAATTTCTTAAATACTTATATACATCACAAATATATTAAACATCTTTGCGAATCGTGATCCAATTTCAAATCCACCACACAACAATAGGTCCACAAAGTCGGCTTGTTAGTGGTCTAGCCGTGAAGAATTTATTTATTTACATTTACACAGCTTACATTTTTACTCACTCTCTGGACCGTTATACTCCTTTACCATACAACTTATTACCAACCAATTCTTTGTTTCCTTTTACATTTTATTACCAATCAAACAATGATTTAAATCTTTTTTCAATTTATATGGTGATGATGTGTTATATTTTTTTCATTTTGAGTATGTGATATACATCTTGAAGCTTAAAGAAAATTCCTCTTACTACTCACATATTTGAATCTTCATTTCTTTGAATTTTGTAAGTAATTTTTATATTTTGATTTGTTGATAATTTTTAGAATTATAGATTTTATTTTTGTAAATTTTATCGTTGAAAATTTTTGCATTTTTTAATCATTGAACTCTTTTGCAATTTGGATTTCCTAATTCAGCGTACCAAGTCGCAAAGGGGGAAGGTTGGTACCATTAAACTAGTTTAACCCCGCTTAATTGGTCCTCAGCCCGATATTGCTTTTTGACTTGCTGGGTTCCATATTTTCATTTATTTTTATTTCATTGTTACATTTCTTTCTGAGTTTCTTGTCTTTTTAAATATTTAAAATTATTCTTTCATAAATTTTCAGTATATATCTATATATATATAAGCGAAATACCACTGACTGACTCATCACGATATCTCTAAAACTATACAACCGATTGACTTGAAATTTGATATAGTTACTCATTTTGCGATGTAGTCGCTCACTAAGAACGGATTTTACGGAATTCTTATCCAAAATGTGATTTTCATCCATTAATCCTTTCTTATCCATAAATTATGTCATTTTTGGTGACTTTATCGCCAAAAATGACATGACCGACGCCAAACGGAATATATTTTTTTTTATATGTATTCTGTTCATTGCTACCAATTAAGTTTACTTGGCGGGATTTTCGCGTGCGAAATGGAAATAATTTAATATTGAGGCGCTGATGGTGGATTGGCAAGAGCGAGATTTTGAAAAATACTAAAATTTTGATTTCTTACGGAGTAGCGCACACCCAAGACAATCCGCTGAATAAGATGCATTGTAGGTTTATCATATATAATGTAAATGTTGAGCCCCGAAATTCCTACATTTAGAGATTTATCACCAAATATCTTCCACCACCAAGTCGAAGCATTTCAATGACCTTGCATTGTGAATTTTAAATAGCTATACTATGGTAACCCCAGCTGATTTCTGTCCGTTTTGCTGAGGAAAAGATAATTTGTTATTGTTGTGGAACCTAGACGTAAGTTTCAAATTTATGAGAAAAGTATTTTATTATCAATAATGATTGATAAACTACATTTGTAAATCTAAACGCTATCTTACTAAGTTATTGAAGTTGGCTTTTAACAAATGAATAATAAAGGTATGTTATTCATGTCATTGATAAAAAAAATAAGTAGCTGTCAAAATATTTATTTTGATGTATGAATTAACTGTAACCTAATGTAATTATTACGTAAAAGTTTGTTTCTGTATTTTGACTATTTTCAGTTTTTTGTTTCTAGGAAATAAATGTCTTTGGTTTTTTTTAAAATGACTGGATATTTTATCGTTTTCAGAATACAGAATTATTTTTAATGCTATTATTTTTTAAGAACTATTCTGTCTTATTCACTTGCAGTTCCAGATATGCTGCTAGCGCAATAGAGTTACCTCTTTGCAAAAAGAATAACGTAATACGGGTGACTTTTTGCTAAAAAATTTTACTATACTTTATTTTTTTGTTAGTATTTTTTGTTGAATTTTTAAATAATTTGATATTTAAAAATTAATTATGGTTATATTTTTTAACTATAGAAGTATTTCATTCTAGGTTAATACAAATTGATTTTTCATATTTACTTTTCAGTTATAATTTTTAATAATGGTTGTTGAATATATTTGGATAGATGGAATACCTACTCCTTTCAAAGTTTTTAAAATTCTTGGCAACGGAGCATGTTTATTTTCATCTCTATCTTTGCTGGTGTTTGGTGACATATCGATGGCGTATAAAATGAGAAATATTGTTTCTCACATGTTTAACAACTGGGATTGGTTTAAATGCTGCATTCAAATGCTATCTGGCGCCTCTTATAATACTTACGATTTATATTTTACTGAAATGTGTAAACCAAACACGTATGGATCTATTTGCAAAATTATAGCGGCGGCAGAGCTATTTCCCTATCAGTTCGAAGTGTATCAAAGTGGCTGCCTTATAGCTTCTGTTCCGTGGAAACAATTCAGGGGGGAAAAAGATTACGTTTTACGGGAGACTGTAATAGTGGTCATTTTGATGTTTATATTGAAATAGTTGGATTAACAAATAGAAGTAAAGTTAATCCTGGTTATGATAATGTGAAACAAAATGAAGAAAATGAGTCATCTTTAGTGTTTCAGCCTCAAGAAAATGTGTCTGTGTTAGTAAGACTCAATGAATATCTAATATTGATTTATCAAGTTCAAGTGAATCAATTATTAATGATGTAATATCTCTTCAACTAAATAAAGGTAAAAAAAAAATTCACAAATTCAATTAGATATAAACAAGTAAGACAAGCTGCTACAAAATATACTCAGTCATTCTGAAGTACATAGAGAAGTTGCTTCAAAATATACTAAAATCCATCCTGAAGTACATAAATCAGCTGTAAGAAAACACTTTTCTAATAACCCCCATGTGAATTAGGCAGCTGTAATTAAATATAATGAAAAAAGATCAAAAGTTAAATTAGTGCCATGGACTTCCAAAAATTTGTCTGGTTTTAAATATGAAATATATATTGACTATTCAAATGATAAAATTGTCAGTATCGGAAAACGTTTGCCCTGTTCGAGGAGCCGTGCTTTAAAAGGATAGAAGAACCTCCAGGAATGTGCTGCAGTGGTGGTCAAGTCCAGCTTCTTGCTATTAGATCCTACCCTGAACCTTTGAATAGTCTTCTTAGCCATGAGGATCATCTTTCAGAACATTTTTTTCTACAATTCGTAAGTATAATGGATGTTTTCAGATGACGTCATTCGGAGCAAAAGAATTGAAGGAGGGAAATTTTATGCCAACATTTAAAGTCCACGGGCAGGTATACCACAGGATAGGTAGCCTATTGGCTGAGCCTCCTCAACAGCCTTCTTTTCTTCAGCTTTGCTTTCTATGTGATGATGAACGTGAAAAACACATTCATTGTGGTATTTTCTTAGGTGTTAAGCCAGAATTAGCCAATTACAAAAGGCGCTACATGAACATGACAGGTATATTCACGATTTCAAAGCTGCTGTTGAGTCAGTTCCTAAAGACCAAAAGGAGTTCAAGGTTATAATTAATGCCGATAAAAAACCATCTGGAGAACACAAAGGTCGTTTCAATGCTCTAATTTTCTTGATATTTTATGTATAGGTTCCAAAATATAATATTATCGTCTGCCCGCTTCGCTGGGCAGACACACACACACACACACACACATATATATATATATATATATATAACCATACTCTCTTTATTAGGATAACCAGCCTTTTGCACATAGTTCTGGATATATATATATATATATATATATATATATATATATATATATATATACTGAAAAATTATGAAAGAATAAATTTAAAATTTAAAAGACAAAAACTCAGAAAGAAATGCTAACAATGAAATAAAAATAAATGAAAATATGGAACCCAGCAAGTCAAAAAGCAATGGTGAGATTCAAAACTAGTTTATGTACCAACCTTCCCTTGGTATTTGAATTAAAATCAAATTGCAAAAGAGTTCAATGATTAAAAAATGCAAAAAATTTTCAACGATTAAATTTAAAAATAAAGTCTATAATTCTAAAAAATTATCAATAAATCAAAATATAAAAAGTACTTACAAAATTCAAATGATAGAGATTCAAATAAATTACAATTAGTAAGACGAATTTTCTTTAAATAGTTGTATATCACATATAAAATAGAAAAAAATATAACACATCATCACCATATAAATTGAAAAAAGATTTAAATCATTGTTTGATTGGTAATAAAATGTAAAGAAACAAACAATTGGTTGGTAATAAGTTGTATGGTAAAGGAGTATAACAGTCAGAGAGTGAGTAAAAAGCAAGGTGTGTAAATGTAAATAAACAAATTCTTCACAGCTAGACACTAATAGAAGCCGACTTTGTGGACCCTATTAACGGCAATTGGATTTGAAATTGGATCACGATTCGCAAAGATGTTTAATATATTTGCCAATGTATATAGTATTTAGGAAATTTATTGGATAATCATGATCCAAACGGTTGAAGAATTTTTTTCAGTATATATGTATATATATATATATATATATATATATATATATGTGTGTGTGTGTGTGTGTGTGTGTGTGTGTTATATTATTTGCTTTATTTCATAAATATTATTTTATTTCTTAAATATAAAGTAATTAATGTGTTTTTTTTTTTTAAAAACTTTTTAGAATTGATATTCTTCCGATTATGTATACTAATATATATACATAATCGGAAGAATATAATTTAAATAATAATAAAATAATATTTACGAAATAAAGTATCAACATTTTTGCAGGAGAAAATCTGAAGGAAAATAAATACAAATACTTAGCAAAACTGTTAAACTGAAGATCACTTAGGCATACTACATAAATGCAACTCATCAATACAAGCCAAAATAGGAAAATCAATCAAAAGAAAATAAAAACCATTCAGAAAAAACATATAACATTTTAAGTTCCCAGTAAAATAGAGTTCTCAGATAAAGTTGCCACATCGCTGCATAATGGATATAGAGACAGATTGTTTATCTTGTCTCATTGAGCTATTTATTTTTTACATTATTTTAAATATTTCTCCAGTATAGCATTTGATTTTCACTTCCTGTCATAGGAATGAATACTGATTTAACTTATTGAAGTTTAATATGTTAATAACTTATTAAATATTGTTAACTAATTATTAGCTGCTTTTTTTAATAATCAATAATAATTTAGATATTTTTTTAAGAGTATAATAAAGGAAAAATTAAATCATAACAAGATTTCTTAAAATGATCTTATATTATTAGAAATAATAAAATAATATAAGTGTGCTATTTCATAAGAATTATTTTCATATGATAGAAAAATACTGATATATTTCACATAGAAATTGTTAAATTAAACTTTCAATAAGAAATATAGATTTATATTTTCCTGAAATTTTTTTTTGTGAGCAGTATAGCTCTTTATTCTTAATATACAGAGAGCAGATACTGCATGATGAGAAAAGATCAATATTGATATATAAATACTGGTTAGCAATTTTTTTTTTTTTTAAAGTTATTTTTTATAGTTAATTAGTTAAAGATAAAATTACAAATTACTATTAAGCAAATCATAATACAAATAAAATGTGATGCATTTCAAAAACAATTAAATCTTGTTTAAAAAAACTGTAATTCACATTCATTTAAGTAATAAATCCTTTTACTATAATTCCCTATTATTTCTAATTCGAAGTTAGTTAATCACTTATTCCATATTTTTTTTTTTATTGAAATGTGCTTCGAAATTTTTTCTTAAGAATAAATTATATTTGAAATAGAAAAAAAAAATTGGGAAAAATTAAGTTTCTAAATCTCTTTGAATATTGATATTTTAATAAAGAATTCTCTCTTTCGCAATCAAGGGATTCAAATATTCCATTTTAAAATAGTTTTTTTACATTTTAAATTACCATCACGTATTTCCTTTTAATATTTTAATTAATTGGCAGCATTGATTAGTTAAATTAATTAAAAAATACAAATTGATTCTTTTACATCACAAAAAAATAAAAAGTGTATTTAGCAGCATTATTAAGTATTTTTTTGTGTTTGTGTGACAGATTCATTTATTTTCAGGGTTTTGTATTTAAAATATTAAAATTCGGGAAATAACGTTTATAATCTTTAATTAACGATTGAATAAATTCGTATAGTATAGATTATAAATTAATAACATCAAAACTAAGCATTGGCTACTAGAACATTTACGATTTCAGTAAATGAAGTTAACTTCAAAGGAAACATTTAAATTTATGTCAATAAAGTTGAAATGCATTTTACATGCCGTTATAAAAGTAGTATTCATAATTGAATACAAACATTAAAACACACATTCGATTCTATTTCATTCTATTCTTAAGTAACTTTTTCAGGGAAATCTTTCTCATCTTCAAGATAAAGCTTTTGAAATCGTTAAAAGGAGTTACCTCATTGAAATAATTTTTCATGATACATTCAGTTTATTCACTGTGGCAAAATTCTATATATATGTAGAAACTTTATCTTAATACAGATCTTCATGTATTTCTAAGAGTATATAAGCGAAATATATGGATAAGTACCCTACTTTTTTTTAGGAAAAAAATGCAGAATAAGAATAATAAAGTAATAAATAATTTTTCTATGGTGAAGAAACATTTCAATAAGTGTATTTCAGTACCTATACATTGAAAAATAAAGAAAAGTTACCAATCGATTTAAATTTCCTTGAAATCTTTTAAATATGAAGCTATTTCTATTTGTACTTAGAATAGTAAAATACGTTGTGATGGTTTTATTAACATTGTTTTGAAGCTACATGAGGAGATATTGACTTCCTTTATTTTGGCTTCGATAAAGTGACGAGAGGATGACACTTAATCATTTACCACCCTCTTTAAACTACCATCACCCAAATTCACAGGACTTGGAACCTCAAACCTTTTTGCCAAGATCAGCCTAGTAACCTGCTAGTCTTTAATAACATCAGTGTGAACACAGGACTTGAAGAAAACAACGACTACCGGAAGTTACACTCTAGTTGTGCAGCCTTCGATTAAAGAAAAGAACAAGTTACAAAAGTGTACTTTCCCTAACAGCATTAATTTTAGCTGTAATTTACTAAATACAAAAAATGAAAAGGAAATCACCCACATGTAGGGACGATGGATAATTTAATCTCCAAAACTTTGTAAATGACAGAAATTCAATTTTATAATACGTTGCTGATTTTGCTTTATGCCAATTACATTATGTAATATCATTGGAAATAATTCTTTGGCAAAAAAATGGATGTAGATTATTTCTATAATGATGACTACATATGCCTTTCAATGAAAATATATAAAAAAAGCTTCATTAATAACGAATAAAATAAAATAAGCACTTTTCCTTCAAGTAAACGTGTTTGCTTCGTAGATAAATAAAACAAATGAAAAAACATTATGCATTTATTTGCTTTCACTTCCCATAGAAAAAAAAAAAATGAATTCGAATACCAATAGCTACTGTCAAGGAGAAACGTTCTTCAAAAGGAACTAAATTTTTGATGCGACTTTTAAAAATAAAATTATGATAGTTAACACATATTTCTAGCTTTCAGTGACGTCTCTGTTTTTTTAAAAAGAAAATGAAGGAAAAAACGTCTACGTAAGTAAAGGGTTATACACAGTAAAAGTCAATAATATCTGGGGAAAATGATATTGTTGCATACTCAAAAAGTTTATTTTCTTCTAGAAATACTAAATCTAGTTGTTTTTTTAGGTTCTGAAATTACATTTCTAAATGACATATTTATAAAACTTAGAAATATATGTTTCAAATAGATCAAATTTAAGTTAAGGATGCTTATAAAATTTACATTTTCAAAGTTTTAAGGGTTTGGAACAATACTGCACAAAATTCCGTTGATGCGTAAGTACCAATAATTCTTTCCTCAAAGGAAAAAAATTATTAAATTTTAACTGAAATAGAATTTCTATAATGAAAATGACATTTTTCATAATTGAACTTTCTATACTTACTATGAACCCGTAAATTACTAGTAGTCTCTTACTAACGGAAGTAAATTCGGTATGGAAGGATCTGAATGAAAAAATATTTGAATGGCAGTGATATAACATAGCTAGCATTCATTGGTCAGAAAATGGTTAAAGCTCTTGAAGCATTTTATCAGACACGTCACAAGAAAACTGTCAGGACCTTAGGGTTTCCCGAACCATGAATTGCATCAAGAGAAGTAAATTACAATTTAAAACATAAATTTTACAGAAATTACCGAAAGATTTCCGGCTTTTGAGGAATTTTTCACAGGATCTCTTTCACTTATGAAACATAATCTGTCACGAGAATGTCTTTAAAGTTACTTGTATTTGAAATCATTTGGATATAAATGTCAAAAAATTAGTTTTGTAAAGTAAAACAAATTGTATGCTCTATACTGCCACAAAAAGAGGATACGTTTGATGGGTCTGAATTGTGAATTGTTTTTAAATGATATTAAATGTAATTAGTTTAAATATATAATAAAATATGGTTATTTGTGTTTCTTTAGATCTGCTCTTAAATTCTATTCGTGAGTTATGGGTTTAAAAATAATAAACACGCTTAGAGGATTAGGTGATTTTTTTTAAAAAAAAAAAAGCAATTTTACTTTATGATTAAAAAGGATCTTTACGAAATACTAGAATATGAAATTGGAAAAGCTTCTGTTTTTCCTAAAGAAAAACTTCTATCCACATTCTCACTTTAATCAAACATTAAATGTAGGTAGATAATCCTACAATGCAGTGAAATGAGCCAAGAATAACCAACTGAAAAATAAAAAATTTAAGAAAATAGACACATAAACTAAAATTAAAGTTATGATAGTAAATACCATAAAAAAATTCGCTTACTTAGGCCAAAGCATTTAATGTTTATTATGCAGGTATTGATAATGGATTATATATAGATAGAAAAAAACATGAAAAAATTAACCGCAAAACCACACTCTCAAATGGACGTTTTTTAATCCTAATTTAAAATATTAGTAATGAAAAAACAGTTGTTGGTTATCTTCAAATGAATTTCAATTTAATATCTATCAGATGATGACATAGTCACAGGTGTGATAACTTGATTAAATTAAATTGTAAATTTGAATTTTGATTCAACAAATACCTTAGGCCTTATGAAGTTGTTAGAAAAAAAATATATAGAGTTAGTCTTTTAAAAGAAGAAGTCTAGGAGGGAAGGAAGTTATAGAATATCTCTGCAAGGTACACTAAGGATATAAGGTAATTCTTTTGAGTTGTCATTTTATGTCACTTGCCTTTGACTTGATATCAAGTTTCCAAAAACTCTTAAAAGTTCTGAGCAGATCAATGAAATTCCGACTAATCAGTTAATAGAATTTCTAACATAGATTATACATAAACTTTTAAAAATGGATTTTAAACCTTCAGGTAATAGAAAAGATGGAATATTCTCGAAACTGATGAAATAAATTATATTATTGTGACTCTAAAAAGAAAAATCAAAGATAAAATAATTTAATTACAGGGCTATAGAAGAAACTGAATATACATTCTTCACTAATACTTTATTATGAAATTGATGAAAGTAAACCCTCAGGACACTTTTTTATCATTTATCCACCATCTGAAAAAATGTTGGTTCAATCTACGAAAATACTGTCACTATGTGCTGTCATACTCTCCAAATAATCTTAGATGAAACGATACTTGGATTTAAAATCATACTTGGTTTTACATGTTTCGCTTACATCGTATCAATCCAACACATCGTTAAGTAAGGAGTTACATCATATCAGAAAGATAATGAGGAAAATAAAGTCAGAGCATCAACTCCGACTATGAAATGAGCGATACTTGGATAAAAGCAGCGAAGGAGATAGGTAGAATCAAGTGGATTGGAGGAGAATAAGTTTATGGCTATAAGAAATTTGGAATATTCCATAGAATCATTTTACTAACATTAGTAGTAACTGTATATATATCTGTAGATGAATTTATTTGCTTGGATGCTTCGAACGATTTTTGATACCCAAAATATCGTAATATATTTGCAAACATGTTATTTACGTTTTTGATGATTCACACTTTTATTTATTGTAGTTGTCGAAAACATGTCATACTTGCAGATTATTTCAAAACGTGAGTTTGTATTTTTTGGGGTTATTTTAATGGAACAAATTATTGCTCTTCTTTATGTTGCTGATGCTTAAGATTCAAATATATTTAAATAGTTAACGTATAAATATGGGTCTTAGTTTTTATTTTAGAGATTTAATGTCATTAGTGTAGTACACGGACAAATCTTTTTTCCCATTAGTATTACTCTTCAGAAGAGGAGATTATTGTTACACATTTTCTTAAATATCAAAAAAACTTTCCATGGGAGGGTTATACTTAATAACATGGGATTATATGGATTATTTAAACTGTAAAATGAATACTTAAAGAAAAATTTAGCTAATAGCAATTATTGGTATACATTATTATATATGATATGAGGAACTCATTATATTTATTTTATTTTTTTTTAAATTATTTTGAAGTCCATGTACGTTTTGGCATTAAAGGGAAAAGTAAATTAAATCTTAAGAAGTATTTGCATAAAACTTATGAAAATCGAATCCCTATGTTGTTGAAAAAACATACTCAAATATACTCAATTTTTTTAAGAAAGAAAAATTCATTTTACAAAACAATAATAAAATGAACTTTCCTCGATTTATCTGTATTGTTCCAATAAGATCTAAAAATAACATTTTGAGCTTCTGCAAAATTATTAAGAATTAGAATGAAAATATTTAAATCTTTTCGGTAAAACATCGATGCCAATGTCATATCCATCAGTTGGCTTATTCAGAAATGTAGGTTAATGTAGGGGAAAATATTTTGAGTTCTTTTAGTTGTACTCAACTTTCTAATGATATAATACCGTGTTTACTTTTGTTACATGGAATTAGATATACTCTGAATAAACATTTTTTATTTCTTTTTCTTGTTTATGTCTTAGGCCACTATATTTTAGATTCAATTCAATTGTTAGTATTAAAATCAATCTTAAGATGCTTAGATACATCGTGAAACGATTCTTATGAAATCAAATTGATAAATATCTACTCTACTCAAAATTTCTTATTCAGACTCATCATTAAGACTAGATGGGGAAAAAATGAGTAATATTCTTATTTATATATTTTATACAGAGCATGCAATACAAGGGAGCCTTTGTTCTTCAGTTTTTTGAATGACTATTATTCTACATTTCTTCTAAGGTGTTGTTCAGTTACACAGTATACTGTTTTCTTACTTCTTAAATTTCAATTGTATGTTATTTTTGTTTATGTTAGGAGTATTTTTAATATTATTTCGAGAACGAGAAAGTAAATGAAACCATAATATATGTTTAAGAATAAGAAGTCATTAGACTAATTTTGAATTAACTAAGAATTATTTGCAATATTGGAAAATATTTAGCACTTTCGAGAAATGTAAGAATATTTTGTATTCGTAAGAATTAGGAATTAGTTTAAACATCTATATATATAGGAATAAATCTTATAAGACGAATATGGGACCAATAATAATAAATCATACTGCTGTGCTTTCTACTTTTGAAAGGATAACAGTTCAAATTGAAAAAAATTATAATTTTATGAATAAATATTTAGTTTTTCTTTGGTGGCAGTTGGAACTTGGGAAAGTATTGTTCTAATTTTAAATATATGAAAAAAATCTTTAAATATTCTGAAACAATATGATTAATTCAAATAAAAAGGCAGTGTTAAAAATTCCCAGCAATTCATGTGATTAATTTGAAAACAGTACCTTTAGTTTTTCAGACAAACATAGATATTATTTTAGAACATCGTAAAGTTATAATAAATTACTGTGGAAGTTGATTTTCTTTCTTAAGCAAGAAACTCTTTTTTTCTAAGAAATGAGGATTAATTGATGTTTTCATAACGAAAGCACTAAATTAGGAAAATATATTTAAGCTTTTATAAAATTTCATATTTTAAGCTTTTTTATAAAGTGAAAACCCTGATGTGAAATTTATAGCCATTAATTAATCAGTTTTTTCATGGATTCCATGCTGAAATTACCTTTATCGCTTACTTAAAACAGGTATATTTTTCTTGAGTAAATCATGTTTTAATAACATAAATTTTAGTATTGCAATGTATTTTAGGGCAGTGCATTAACAAAAAATTTGAAGGACACGGGATTAATCCAAAACAGATAAAAAGAACAGTGGAGGTTAAATAAAAGAAATAAAACATTTTCTCAAACCTATATTGCGTAAGAATATCGGAAAAGAAATTTAGAGGTAAAACAAAATAATCTATTATACCAGCAAGTAATTATTTTTGAATCTTTACTTTTAAAATCTTTTTATGTTTTTCCCAAGTATTCATTTTTTCAACAAGTGGTCTTTGAGCAATAATTTTTGTTTAATATTTAAATAATGTAGATTTGTGAGCGTGAGTTTATTATATTCTTAAATCAGTCTTGCTCTTTAGAGACGTTCAAAGAGAGGAAAAAATTGATATATCATAAATGCATGGTAGATTGGTACAAGCATAGTAAAAAAGAAATGAGGCCCCACTTTACTACTATACTTAAGTAGTTAACAACCAGAGTGGAAATGTATGAAAGAAAAAAAAAAAAAAGAACATAGGTTGATTACTTAGAAAAAGACTTTGTGGTAATGCATGGCGCCTTTGCGTATATTTCAGGGAACAAAATAAAATATGGAATGCTGGCATTGCCTCAAGATATGCACTCAAAGAATGATGTAAAAAACAGCAATCCAGCTTTCGTTATGGTTGCTGAGACAAAATTTCGGAAATTTCAAACAACAGCACATATTTTTGGTCATTGACATAATCCTTACATTAAAAATTTGAAATCTTAAGTTAGAACTGTATTTGAACGTAAAACATGCTCTAAGGGGAAAAAATAAAAACAACGAGAAAAAAGATTGAAGACGAAAATAGAGTAAAATATTTTTGTTTCTAGAATTTTGACGTGTTCATACACAATGACACTTTAAATGTGGCAGAGGCCCAATGTCACAGCAACCGGGTGCCATGTGAAGAGGAATGTTGAATCTCACTTGTAATAACACTCGCAAAAAACCAGATCTATGAATTTGTCACGTACACTTTAAACTTTTGATATCCAAATGGCAATCCATTGAAGAGTTATTGGATGATCTTGGAATGCAGGATCAATAAATATCAGAAGGAAATTATGTCATCAAGCTTTGCTTTAACTAATGTTTTATATATTCACCTGTACTTTTTTGAAGAGGATTAGTGTTAACATTCTATGAATGTTTACAGGAGGTGAAAAGCAGTAGCTCAAACGTTAGTTAATTTATATTTGGTGACTATTTTCTCTCCATTCCTTATGTTTCTGCTCAATTTCTCTCAATGGATTTCTGACTATGGGGATTTCTAAAATCTTATATCCGTAACAAATTCACAAAATATGCTGCTAAAGATGCCATCACAAAAGTGAGATTCCATTGAATCCTCTTGACATACTAGCACGTGTGAAGTCTTATCCACCATTGCCAGTTTAAAATGTCATAGTGTATGAGAGTCGGCAGGCGAAAAGTTGTAGAAACAATAGTTTATTTATCATTTGCTTCTCTGTCTTTTTTATTGGTTATTTTGCTAAAATTTACTATAACCGTTATTTTCGCAATACAAATTGCTGAAAGCTATTTTTTACGGTGGGGATCCCTGTTCAGCAACAAAAGATGCTATCATTTGAAGTTACAATTTCGTAATTATAAATGGGAGGACAGGACTGGTTTTTCATCATTTTTTAACCGCATTCCTAGTAATACTAACATCACAAATTTTATTCTTTTTTTCCTCTTAAGTTGTACTGGCCGTGGTAGTCATTAGTGATTATTCACGACCAGCTAGGCTTCATCGAGACGTGAGCTCGACTCTAATACATCTTAAATTACACCAATTAATTACTTGATGGACGTTAAATTATTTGAGGTTCCAAATCCTCCAGGAGCATGGTGAGGAAGTTAGGAAACGTAGGTGACAGCTCACTTGTCATCTTGACGGTAAAAATATAAAGAAAATTAGAAGGCTCATCGCAAAGCCATTCGTTTTGCTTTTAAAGTGCGACGTGTAAGCAATCAAAAAAAAAATCAAAATTATAATAGCTCATGGTGTCAAATATCCGCAAAAGTTTTCTTATAATCACCTAGCATTCTACTATTATTCTTGAATAACTTGGGTCCTATTTCAGATACCAAAAATCCCAAATTACTCGATATACAAAATACGCTTAAAGAATGAATGTATTTATAAAAACACAATACGTAA
>BMAW01055176.1:728056-739560 GCA_019974015.1 Nephila pilipes
ATATATCCAGAACTATGTGCAAAGGCTGGTTATCCTAATAAAATTTCTAAAACATTTTATATTATAAAAAATATAAGCAAAAAAAAGGGTTTTTTTGTATTTTCAAATGTTATTATACATTAGATTAATAGAATTTTCATTACTATTTGGTGATATATTAGTACCTTAATCTGTCTATTAGTACGTAATGTATTGCTTTTCTGTTTTTTAATATGAAAATGTAATGCCCAAATTCTAATTTTGCTGAAAAATAATTATATGCTTTTAGTCTTTCATGACAGCCCGAAAATGGAAAATAAATCTCACTAAACACTATCATTTTTCAAATAAGCAATTGGATAGACACTAAATATTAATAATAGGAAATTAATTCCTATTTTCTCTTTTTAAAAAGAAAATTTTTCAGAAATTATCTTCAACAAAATTTAGAATTGTCCAAAATAAATGCTAAAAATACATATACATAATGCATATTATGGAAACTCTATGAATTAAGTATCAATTTCTGTGTTAAAAAAATAACTGAATTTTTATATCAAAATCAGTTATCAAATGATTAGCACCTTAGGAAAAAAATTTATTTTTGGATGTCAAAGGAATTTAAGTTAAATCCACTGTTAAATTATCTTCAAAGTGTCTTGGGCAAATATGGAATAAAAGTGCAAAGTAAAAACAAATCCGTGAATAATCAATCACTTTCACTGCAATGAATTTAGACCATCAGAATTCAGAGATGCTTAAAAAAGGGGACAAGTTTATTTTTTTCTTTCTTTTTTCATCTTGTATATTGAAGAGTGAGTGAAAGTGTTATTTTACTACGGGACAGAGAGGGAAAGAAAAGAAGCGAGATTGGATTTTTTATAAAAAGATTGATTGCATCACGATCTATCACCTTTTGACTGTAATGATTTTATTCATTTGAGTTATGGTTTATTCTTAAATCAGATGAATTTATATAAACATCCCAAAATTCAAGATTAAAATTTTGAACTAATTCCTTTCATTTTTACGGAATGGGTAAATTTGGGAAATATTTCCACATGTATTCGGTTCAGGAATTATATTTTTTAATAATACTTTGCTTAAAAGATTCGTATTTGAAGGGAAGTTAATAATTTTTTCATGCAAATTTAAAAGATTAAAATAAACTATTATCTTCCTAAGAAAATTTATTAATTAATTCACACAGCTCACATACTTTCTAACTTTTAACGAATCAACATTTGAAAAAATATTTTAATAAATAAAAGTTCTTTTACAAATAAGCATTCGGTTCAGAGTTTTGTGTGCTTGTTCACTCCGAAATCAAATAAATTACATCAAATAATAAAACGTCAAACATGTTACGAGACGATTACTAACGCACCTCTTAGTGATATGACCATCACAGTGTTAAATACATTTGCTCTACATACTAATAAGACATTTTGGTGATTTTCTCCCCCTAAGAGAGAGAAAGAGTTCTCCAACTAGGTTGGAATAGCTTTCCATGAAGATTTATGCTAATTTTATGTAATTATTTATGTTACTAAATATGCATTCACTGAAATTAAAACAAAATACAAAATTTACAGAAAAAATTACAAATTGAACCTGATATTTCTTATAAGACATTTCATCTACCCACTTTCAGTTATTTGTACATTATAATAGGATAAAGGATTTATTTCTCTGTAATCAGATTTAATACGTCTTTATTATTTATGAAAATATTAACCGTAGTATGTGTTTACGCATAAAAGATCCCTCAAAAGCGTTTTTCTACAAAAGAAAAGTATTCTCAAGAAAACTATTCTCCAGATCTTTGTAAAACTACAGCACACAAAAAAACGAGAAAGAAAATTTATCACAATGGCTCACTTCGGAGAGTCACGTGTCTTTATCTGGACCAGTGAAAGAATTGAAGAAAGTATGTTGTCAGATGACATATTATCAAAATCAAATCGAATCATCGGAGTCACAGAAGTGTATCCTTTCAAAAGAAATACAAATTCTCGCACATATAAAACTGATTTACTCGGCAAAACTCTAAATAATGTTTTCATTTAGATTTCCTTACATAATTCATGTAAGGAAATCTAGTTTTATTTTTACATAAGTTCGACAAAAATTTACTAAAACTATCAACAAAACTAGATGAGGAAAACATCGTTACTGCAGCAATAAATAGGAAATTTTTTTATACTAATTTAGTTTCTTTAATTAGAAAACTTACAAAACAGCTTTTTAAGAAAAACGCATGAAAATAAAGGAAGAAACTACAAGCTCCTTGATTTCCGTTTTCCAGTTAAAAGTCTTACTTTTTACATGCCATTGAATGTTCAACATATAATCTGCTTACAACTATGTAATAAAAGATCTTCCCTGATATGGTTTATTCTTTAGAAAATGTGTCGAGCACAAGATATCTATGCACTTATTATGCATAGTTTGTAAAGAAAATATTTTAAGCTATACCTTAAACTTTTCTCATTTAGCATAAATTCAATGAGTTGTGTTATTATGCATTCAGGTAGAAAGCTGAATCGTTCCTACAATAATTCTTACGCTGTTATTTATTTATTTTCTTCAATTGTAATGAGTTAGAAAACTGATCAATAAGTATGTTTAAATTCTTACCGTGTTTTTCATTTTATTTTGCAAGCCAGTTTATTTTCTGAGTCCTTAATTTGAGTGTCTGGATTTATCATCGTTCCATACAAAATGAATCTGAATGAAATCAAAACTATCACAACTTACAGATCACTTGTATTAATTAACAAATGTAGCTGAAAAAAGAGACGTAGATTAATAAATTAATTTGAAAACTTCTGAAACTATATCAACCTATTCTGAAGGGGGCTAATACTAGCTAAATCTTTCGAAAAGACAAGTGTTCACGTTGTGATAGTGTGGAAGTTAAGCGAAGAACTCAGGTATCACCCTTGTCATTTAATCATTGCTCAAAGTCTCTACCCTAATAGGCCTTGTGTCGCTTCTTAGTGATATGGTAATAAAAATTGTATAAACTAAGAAACTGAACTATGTATTAATTTCAAATATAGAAAAAAGTTAAACTCCCATAATATGTAACTGAAATTAATTTCGCAATCAACATTGAATAAAATTTGAACTGTAAAATTAAATCAAGATATAAAATCTATTGTTTAAATTGAGAGATTTTAATATTTTTACATTGATTATTTGCTATTTAAATTGTATTGAAATACTGCATGCATGCTCATCTAAAGTGTGGCCCAAAAGCCTTTAAAATGCGACCCAAACGCAAATTATGAAAATATTTAAATTTACACATTTTTATTAGAGAAATAAATATTTGCAATGTTTTTCATATATAATCGATTAATTGACATTTATTTTGAAATAAAAATTTAAATAAAAACATCTTAGTATGCCATGAGAATTAAAATTTCGAATTATGAGTGTATCCACTCGACGATCTCGATGGCATATCATTGTATTGTACATCAGGGTAATTTATGAGGAAAAATTTTAAAAACATGACAAATGTCACTGACAAACATCTTGAAAAGGCATTAAGAATTGTAACCTCATCTATTGAACCCGATATCGATTTGTTTGTTCAACAAAATCAAATTCATCTATCTTATTAATTCAAATGTTTTCCATCTTAATGAAATCCAAACTAAATGAATCAAACTTTTACAAATTTAAAATAAATATGTAATTGTACATACCTAATTCAAATTTTAAAGAAAAATTATAGTAAAAAGAAGTTGATTTATTTTAATAAAACCACATAGAGTTAATTTTTATTTAAATTTGTTGAAAAAATATTGTATGTGTGGCCCAGCAATTTTTTTTTTGCAATGTGGCCCTCAAACGTTCATAGCTTAGACACCCATGCCGTAAGGCATATGCAAAAGTACATGTGTTACCAGAAATTGACTTTTATTTACAATAAACAAATATCCGTTTACAGAAACTTTCATTATGAGACAAAAGAGATCAATAAAATGAAAAATAAAAATTAAATTTGACGTAAAATTAAGTATATTAATTTTACACCAGTTATGTTCAAATCTTTCTTGATATTTTACTTATATGAAATGATATTTAAATATATCTCGCGATAAAATGAATTTACTTAATGCATTATTATCATTGTAAGGTATTAAATGATAAAACGTTTATATATATATATATATATATATATATATATATATATATATATTTGTGTATGTATGGAGAGAGAAAGAGGGAGAGATAATTTATATATTTATTACAAGTTTTGATTAGACACACAATTTTCCTACATAATCTTGATATTAACTTTTAATTATGGTGTATGAAATACAAAATATAATATCCATAAAAACTAGTATAAAATCAATGCATATGTTGCGTCAAATAAAGACTGCGGAATTATACCTCAACTCGAGTAATATAAATTTTATTTTAAAAACTTTTCTATCTAAGACTGGAAATTATTAATATGAACTTTAACTGGAATAATAAAAAGATTAAAATTGAATCTAGAGTACCATATGTTAATTATAAGGGAAGATAGTAGGACACAAAGCAGGAAAACGGGCTTTTCCAGGATCTCCAATTTAAAAACTTTGTGACAGGTATATATAAACGAAGAAGAGGATGCACTTCGTTTCAACTTCCTTGCATAGGTTTCCGAGATTAAACTTGGCCCGCAGATGGAATGTAACATGCAAACAGGATACGTTGAGCGAATGAATATAGGTTTATGGCACAAGAGCTAATTCTAGCTCTTGATCTATTAACAGGAAACGTGTATTGCTATATTTTTATCTTTTTAGAAAGAAACTGCGCCCCACTTCAATCTCTTTTGGTTCCGTTTAACATGCCTACTCGAAAATTTAGGTATCTTTCCAATATCGTTATTTGGATCAAGATAAGAGACTAACCTAAGAACGTGGACTACATCCTTTGATCTTCGTCAACTACGGTATTTTTTTATATTTACACTTCATAGGGCACATCAGATAATCGTTGAGTAATTATATGTGGTCCAAAATGAAGCTTAAAGTGCTTATTTGAGAGTCTAACTTTTCGTTTTGATGTAACTACTCAAACTAAATCCCTATCTCGTAGATTGCATGTAGATGCCTATCATCATATCGATGTTTGTCATCTACCTGTGCTTCGAGAATGTGGAGTTTTGCCAGTTTTCTAGATTCTTCTGCCCTGGTGATAAGACGTACGTAATTGTTGAGCATTTCAGTATTGTTTGTGAGAGGCGTCTGCATATCTCTTCCATGAATAAGAGAAAATGTACTGAATTCCGTCGTATCCTACTTTGCAGAGTTATATGCGAAGGTCCCAAAGGGTAGAATAGAATCCCAATTTCTTTGTTTGACATATACGTACATGGACAGACCGTTCGTTATCATAAAGTTAAATCTTTATGTCAATCAATTTGTCTGTGGGTGGTAGATAATTGTCAGAAGATGTCTGGCGCAATTCATTAATGTTTTTCACAATATTTAATAAAAATGAGCGTCCTCGATCACTTATCATTTCTTTGGGAGCATCTTGTTTTAATATGATTTCTTCAACAATGTAGTTTGCAACTTCGATGGTCTTAGCAGTTGGCAACGATTTTGTAACTTTAAATCTCGTCAAGTAATCTGTACGCACAACTATCCACCAATTTCTGTTTCTTAAAACGGAAAGTGTCTCAGTAGATCAATTACGATTTTTACAAATGGTTCGTCAAGTGGCTTTATTGGTTGAAGTAGACCTTCTGGGAGTTGAGGAGGAGATTTCCAACTTTGAAATTCTCTGCAATGTGACACATATAGGCGAATGCTACCATGAAGTCCTGGCCAATAGTATTTTTTTCTTATTCGGTGTTACGTCTTAGCAAATCAGAGATGATCGACAGTTGGCGCTTCATGAAAATTTTTTAGATTATCAGGACGAAGTTTTTTTTTGTAGGAACGAGATCATTGCTGTCCCATACATTCATAGTTTCTATTGTACAATACACCGTCTCTCATATTATAGCTTCGATACTCGCTATCTTTGTTAAGCAATTAATTATAAAAATTTCAACTGATTGTCCTTCAATTGCTCTTTTCTGCAATTTGTTATTGACATTAGAAAAGTAATTTCTTCTTTGTCTTCGCTTTCTACTTTGAAGAAAGGCTTTCTTCACAGGGCAACGGCATCGGAATGTTTGTGGTCACTCCTATAGATGATGGTTATGTCGTATTCTTGCAACATCAAGTTTCATCTAGCAAATCTTCCACATGGGTCATTTACGTAAGCAATTCAACACAAAGAGTGGTGATCTTTTATGTCTGTAAGTGGTTCTCCAAATATATAAGGCCTAAATTTGTTGATTGCTCAGTTGACAGCAAGGTACTTCATTTCGGTTGTTGAAAATCTTTTTCGGCGGCTGTTAAGACTATGGAAACATTAGCTATTGGTCTTTCTCTGCCATCCTGGACTTGCAATAGTACTGCACCTAATCCATACCGACCAGCGCCATTATATATTTTGACAACCCCGATTAGAAGGTAATGTCCTAAAACAGGGTATCCACTGAGCAATTTCTTCAGGGTTGAAAAAGATTCTTTCTGGAAATTGTCCCTTGAAAACTTTGTATTTTTCTTCAAAAGTTAAGCATGCGTTTCGTTATATTGGGGAAGTTCCTGATAATTCGTTGATAGTAACAGCACAAACCCAGAACGCTACGGACATCTGAAATATTTTCGTTAGCAAAAACTTTGTTATAGTTGTTAACTTTTTCATATCTGGATAGATGCCATGTTCCTCGACTAGATAGCCAATATCATCATTTTCTTTCTTCCCAATGAGAATTTGTTTGGATTTAACGATATTCATGCCTCTTGGATATATTTCAAAATTTTCCTCACACAAATTTGGTTTTCTTGAAAACTTGGTGCATATACAATGATGTCATCTATGTAGCATAGACAAATATTCTAATTGAGTCCTCGAAGCACTGTGTCAATCATCCGTTCAAATGTAGCTGGAGCATTACATAATCCAAATGACATTATATTAATAATCATAACGATCATCAGGAGTCGCAAAAGCCGTCTTTTTCATCAACTTCTATCTGCCAATAGCCGGACTTTAAATCCATCATAGGGAAGATTCTTGCACCAGGCAGACAGTCCAAAGAATTTTCAATGTACGGTAGTGGATAAACGCCATTTTTAGTAATTTTATTTAGTCATCTATAATCGATGCAAAAGCGCTATTCACCATTTTTCTTCTTCAAGAGTGCAACTGGAGTTGACCGTGGACAATCAGATGGCTGTATGGCGTCTTCCTTTACCATTCGTTGAACTTCGTCTTCAATCACACGTCTCTCACTGTCCGAGATACGATAAGATCTTTACTTGATAGGAACATTATCACCTGTATTCATCCTATGTTTTACTATTGTGAGCCTGGATTTTTCTGTTGAAGTCGAATATCGATAATTTCTTCCCGCAAATTCAGCAGCTCGTCTTTTTGGCAGTTGTCTAGCACATTTCTTAATTTTTCCTCAGTTACATGTTTTCAGGGCTAATACCCTGATAATCTTCTCGGATTTTACCATTCAGCGAACAAGGGAGTCAGCCATTATTGTTTATAAGTTAACTGTTTTCATTCCTCTTGGTATCACTTGAGTTTACTGCGACCAATTTGTTACCCACACATCACAACAGCCATTTTGAATATCAATAATCATGGCTGACACGAATAACATAACTCTTTTTCGTACATTAACATTTCATTTACAATCATCATAACATGATCCACTTCTTCAATTTGTGGATTAAGATCACATATTTGCTTCATTGAATAAGTTTCAATTAAATAATCTCTAGGGTAAAACACGTAACAATCCAATTTACTAAATTCTGTGTCTACTGGAAGGATTTCAGCGAGTCGTATATCTTCATTTCCACAATCTATAACGGCATTAAAAGCACGAAAAAGATTCCATCTAAGTATCATTTGATGAATGCTCTGGAAAACACAAGAAATTAAAATGGCTTTATCGTCCCATTCAGATCTACTTTCAATGCACATCGTCTGGAAGTGGTTACAGGTGGTCTGCAAGCAGTTTACAGTAAGGATTGGAACATTTAACTTTCAACGTGGTTCTTCAGATATGATAGAATAATTGGAACCTGAGTCAACTAGGGCTTTTATACACTGTCCCTCAACTTAGACATTGGTCATGTTTCTTCCATGCTGGTAGCACTGTGCGTTCGAATAGTTTTTTCAGTTGTGACCTCACCTCCAGAAAATTAGACTTGGCTTACTTTCCCTCATTGGATTCGCGTGGAAAACGGCTGCTGTATTTAGATGCAGTAGGCCGTATATAGTCATCGGCAAAGCCTTGTTGGGATCCATTGTCCATATTTCGTTGAAAGTAGGACGCTTTAAATGCTGTTGCTTCTGCGAATACTCTCTGTCTCTCTCTACAGAAACGCATTACATGCCCCGGACGCCTACAGTAGTAACAAAGAGGTACATTCTCGGTAGTTCACATATCTGTTTTACGCTGAAAAATGGCGGGTTTTCTGACTGGACATATAGGTTGTTGCTTAATTGGAGCAAGTAATATCGAATTGTATTGCGTCTTCCTGGAGAGAGAGCCTTCACGACTTGTTCCCGGGCTATAGATGCAATGTCCTGAGGGAATGCAGATTCTTCATCGGTATACGGCATTTTTAGTAGGATCTTCCGAAGCTCTTCCTTAACAATGCTACTTACCAGGGATGTCTGTATCGGGTAATATAGTACAAAAATTGGGTAGCCTCTGAAATTTAGGCCAGATGATGCATGTACACTTAAGTTTTTCAATCTGTTATCAACGTCTAACAAATTCATCAGCTGTTTCATAGTACTGAAACAGTAGAGTCTGGTACAAATCTACTGCGATTCCCATCGTTAGATGCTTCACTATCTCACCTTCTTTCATATCAGGATTAACTTATCAACCAAAGGCAAGTATATCCTGGGTGTACGACTCGGACGTCTCGTCATTTCTTTGTATACGTGTCTGTAAACAGTTTTAAGCTTTGTATCTTATATCTTCTGTACGCAAAACATGTTGTTTAGGTAATTTCCGAACGTCGTCCTATTCGTGAAAATATCCTCATTATTGTCAAAAATTAGTTCCAGTGAGATAAAAACGACAATTGCTAGACAAATTTGATCATCCCAGAGATTATAGGATGCGATCCGTTCATAATCCTTGAGCTATATACTAGCATCTTGTTGGTCGTCACCGGAAAAATGCATGGATTTCTAAATAGCTGGTGGGTCAGTTAAGGGCACTGGGCAGATGTTGGGGGTGAAGCTGTTAACTTCATTTCTGTGTTATTAGACATCATTAGGTCAATCATTTTCTATAGTTGAATGGGCCAATTGGCCAAATTCAGGCGTAAGACTTTCAAGACGTTGACTTCTACGTATCTGCTCCGTAGAAATAAGATACCCCGCGCTTTCACAAAAATTGTCGTGTAGAATAAAAGTCAAATAAGGACTACGCAAGTAAATCTCAATTCCAGAATTATCAATTAGATATTAAGAAATTTATTATCTAAGAACTGAAATTAGTACTAAGAACTTTAACTGGAACGATAAAAAGATTAAAATTGAAACTGGAGTAACATATGTTAATTATAAATTAAGATAATAGGATGCAAAGCAGAACAACAGAAAATGTAAATATATCTCCAATTTAGAGTTTTGCGAGGGGTACATATAAATGAAGAAGAGGATGCACTTCGCTTCAGTTTAGGCTTCCCTGCAGAAGTTCTCTGAAACGATATGCTTCACAGTTGGAATGTAACGTCGTTAATAGCATGAGGCGAGTGAATGAATATTGGTTTATGGCGAAAGAGCTAATTCTACCTCTTCGGCCATTAACAGGAAACAAGTATCACTAACAATTGTTTGTTTACGCCTTGATAAGATGTGTAAACATTTACAAAATAGGCAATTTTCTTAATGGTCAACTATGGGCAGAAAAGCAAATATATACTGTGTTGATTATTTTCATAACCTATTCCACAACGTTTTTAAAAAAATATATATGTTATTACAAGTATAGCTTCAGAAATTATTTTCGATTTAAAAATCAACAAAAAAATTGTGAAAGTTTGTTTTGAAGCAAAATTTATGTTCTTTTAAATATTGTGAGATGTTTTATTTTACATATTTTACTTTTTAATGCTGCATGATATCTTGGACTATATATCTATTACTGCAATTTATGAATAAGATTCTGACTTATTTAATTTCTTGGGGTACGTAATGCTAGGAAAATAACTTATAAAGATTTCCTTTTCAAAACAAATTAGACTTGGAGAATATATATAATATAAAAAATTAAATTACAATAATTTTGTGCTCAAGTAATGTCTGTCATATCAATCATTTAGAAAAGAACTAAAGAAGTTTGTTATTAGACGCTTTTAACACTGTGTATGACTGAGAAATATGTAGCTAAAACATATTGGTTTTCAATTAATATGGAAAAAGTGTGTCTTAAAATTGAATTAAATAATAATGAATGGGTCTTTAAACATATATTTTAGCAACATTATAAATACTTATTTTCAATACTTTATGAAGGAAGAAATTTCTGAAGAAAATATTTAAATTGAGTATAAATCCAAACATTTCAATTGATTATAAATCAAAACAAAAAAAGAACAATTTTAATGATTTAATTTTTTAATACAACTAATTCCGATCATGCAAGATTCCACAAACACATTTAAAAATACGTCTGAGTAAATAAATTTTTAGAATAGTAATTTGAACACAAAAAGTATTTATTTTCAATGATAACATCATTACATTCTGGTTCATAATATTATATCATCCATGAATAACTCAAATAATCTTATAATTATGGAAATGTCTCTTGCAATCTATTTCAAATGACTTTTGATATATATGTAAATGTTGATCCAAATCTTTGTCAAATTCTATGCATTTTTCATACAAGAAAAATCACTTTTAATAATTTATTTTAAATGTAAATTTACAAATAAAATAAATCATTAAAAGTGGAAAAAGTCATCATTTAAATGGATAAAGTTATGCCATGAGTAAAAAGTAACAGGAAAAATAATTGAAAGGTTGATCATAAACTGAAAATCATTCCTGGAGACAAGTTCTCTTAACGATGTTTCTAGGATATGTGAAGGAGTATTTTAAATGAATTTCTTCTATATTTATTTTTAAGTTGAGTTAGCGGATGCAATCCTTACAAATGAACGAGTAGGGTACGAGGAATAATTGTTCTAGTCCTCAAACCCATGCATCTTTTAAAAGGGTCATTATTTGTTTTTAACATTTTCCAGTAACTAAGGTAATTAAGAACTACCCTATATTCGTGTGTGGCAATATTCAAAATCTTCGGAAGCCTTTTTTATTTGTTTATACCATGTACCTGTTTTCTGGTCTTATGTACAAAATGCTATCTTATTATTAATATGTTCCTTCCGAAACAATTTATTTTT
>BMAW01055196.1:0-14752 GCA_019974015.1 Nephila pilipes
ACACACACACACACACACACACACACACATATATATATTGTACTGAATTGCAGACTTTTAATAAAGATGACTTATTTTCAGGACATCACATTTATTTGAGCATATCTCTTCAAACATAAATTAGATACACAATTTCCACTAGCACAATTTATCAACGTTTGTCTTTACCTCTTGGAACCAAACTCAATTCTATTTTTATGTCCGTTGCCAGTAAACTTTCTAAAAAACAAAAATATGGTCTGGTGTTGCCAACAGCATAATTTCATTTCTTTGTAACAACTTTAAAACATTTAAAAAATATATCTTAATAAAGAATATTGAAAAAGGTATCATTTTAAGTTTAAATCGTTTGCTTTTAAAAGTTGAATAGATAAAATAGATTAAAAATAGATTAAAAAATAGATAACAGATTAAAAAAGTATCACATTAAAATTAAATCGTTTGTTTTTAAAAATTGAATATGTCACAATAAATATATATTTATGTATTTAAATGACTCTTCACAAAAGATTCAAAATTTGAAATAATGCTTTTACTCAAACTTCTGCCCATATTTAAAAATGAAATAAATGGTGTGATTATACACATGAGTTTTTCAACTTAATCATTAATATACAGAAAAAATTCGAAGCTTTACAGTGTAATTTTTTCTTAAAAATACACCAAACGCTAATTTTGAATTTATAAATAATAAAATTTATGCACAGTTTTTGTTACACAATCACAAAGAATATTTTAAAACTGCGTGGCTTTCAATCAAAATGTGAGCCTCAAAGAACATTGAAAACGAGTATGCGACAGAGAATTTTATTTTGACCAAAAAGAAATGAATAATCCGAAGTAAAAAACATTGATAAGTAGTCACTTTCATAATACTCATGCCGAAATTCATAACCTTTTTGATCCAACCACTGAATATTAAGGTTTCTTAACTTGAGTCTTTGTAGATAAATTAGGTTTATTTTCAGATAGCTTATTGCACTTCAAAACAAGCAGATCATATATATATATATATATATATATATATATATATATATATATATATAATAAGTAACAAAATTAGAGAACGAAAATTTTTAATAAGTCACGTAGTCTGTAGATCTTAAAAAGAGTTAAGAGAATCCCTGATGTGTGTGGTGTATATATGTATAGGAAGTGATGGATTCCGAAAATTTCCTTATTTTGGCACATTAGAGTTCATGAAAACTTCTGCCTAAAATTCCCAAGGATTTTTAATTTTACTTCATCTTGCTATTGATTAAATATATTAAATATTAAAGAAATCGTATCCAAGTTCATTATAAGAAAAATTTCGATTTTCTATACCAACGTTCCAATATTACAAATTAATTCATTAAATATTTTCGGTGTATTGTTTTTCGATGCTCTCTCCAATAATTTATTAAAATAAAACAATTATTTTTCCCATAATGTGTTTTTAGAATGTATGGCCACTATTTCATTTGTACTTAAATTAAAATATAGTAATGCATTTTTATAATTGTTCAAACGCCGGGAATTAAAATGGAGAAAAAGATCTTATTAAAAAATTACAATTTTTTTTTATTTATGGCTAAATTTGAATTCATTGATGTCTTTTAAAGTATTAATTTATTCTTGAGCCGAATTAGCTTTATTTTATTCCAGTCGATTTTTTCTAAAAATGAGGTAAAATAAATTCAGTTAATATGTTATTACTACTTTTTCAAATATCACTACCAGTTGCAATATTTTCATACATTAATGACGTGTAATTGTCGTCCATCCAGTTTAATTGAATTTATAACGCAGAATTGTGATATTTTCAAATTTATGTGTATTGTTTTCTGTATACTAAAATAGTCTTCAGGATAATGTCTGTCACGTTGAAATCATGCCTTAATCTTTTGAGATTTGAATGTTTTCTCCAAATGGTTATGGTGCCCCATAGAAATAACTTTCCCCATTAATTTATATTCAGTGAATTGTGTTACTTTTAGGAACTATTTTACTGTAGTATAAAATTTAATTATATAGAAGATAAATTTAAGAGTTGAATGCTTGGATTCAAAACATTTTTGAAAATTTTAAAGATGCAATTTAAAATAATTAACAACGAATGAGAATCTGAACTGGAAAACATTATGTTACAAATGAATTATGCAAAAAAAAAAAAAAAAAAAAAAGAACTAATAAGTAATGCGTCTAAAACACCGGAATGTATTGTATTTGATAATTGAAATATAGATAAATTACTTAGAGGATTTTGCTAATTTAAGTATCAACATGATTTAAAGTCTATTATTTAGCTCTAAATATACCTAATTGTTTTCTAAAATAGAAAGTAATGAGAATAATAGAAAAGTAAATACTGGTACTGAATTAGAATTTTTAATACATTGTCTGATGTAGAAAATGCAAAATCAGGAAGATTCCGCCGTATAATATGCAAATTTTCGGGGATATGTAATTAAACAAATTATGCAGAAGATTTAGAATGCAAGTGAGTCACTTTGTTATGGCGCGAAATAAAAACGTAGGAAGCGGCGGACGAACTAACATCGACGACATCGAAGGCAATTCTGGCTATCGGAGATTTTATGAGGAGTAAAATTGTAGGCTTACTCACAGCTGATTGATCTTACCGTTGAATCGCAAGTGATGTGTTCACTGTGCAAAGAATTTGAACAACATGGACTGAAGAATGATAAGGGAATCCTTGCGAAAGTCCTGGTATACCCAAACGAACAACAGAACCGACGTATTAGAATGGATGGGGTGGTGGTCCCGCATTCAACTACTCCACGTTCTGTGGAAAGTGCACGGAGAGGCTCAAAGCCTTTGGATGCCGAAGAGAACAGTTTTCCGATGATTGGCTGACAACGGTTGAAAGAATTATCCGCTTTTTACGAAGACTGCTATTGACGCCAACTAAATGACGTGAAGGATTGTGATGGTGTCGGTACGGAACCACTTGGATGATTGAATAACACAATATAGTGTTCAGGGATGAGTCTCGATTATGTTTTTCTGATGATCATCACCGGGTGAGAGTCTAAGGGTGTCAGGAAAAAGAACCAATAAGACCACTATTGATGAACGCCGAATTGTTAACGTGGCATAATGTTTTGGAATGCCATCAAACGCGATAGCAGGTCATCTTTGGTACTTATAGGATGTACATTGATAACAGTACATAGAAAAGGAGCAGCATTTGCTTGGGCTACTTTATATTTATTGGCTTCAAAATGGTATTTTCCTGGAAGTCAACGTGGGACCAAAAAAGCATTCATCAACAGACAAACCTTGCAACATGTCCAGTTATTTCCTTGGCCTAAAATGTCTACTGATCTCTCATAGATCAAGCATATCTGGAATGTGATTGGCCGTCGTTTTCTTATCTGCCCCAGCCTTAATCGGAGGATGAATTATGAAAAATAATTGAGGTCACACGAATTTTCATCCCCATACTAATTTAATACATCGATGGGTGACAGCTTGTATTGACACGAGAAGTCATCCTACTTTCTAATGATCTCTCTGAATTTTCATCTCTGCATCAAATTCTCTTCTTGTAAATAAAATGATTTATTTACATATGGATTATCTGTTTGTGCATTAATTTTCATCATAATATTTACAAATTTTTTATAATGTTAGATTTTCCATGTCGGGCAAAAAATTACAAATTTTGTATTTCTGAACAAGAACATTTTCTCTCAACAGTTGAAAAAATATAATAATCAGTTTAAGCTAAACATTTACTTTTCACATCAATTTTCATTTAAAAAATTTATTAAGTTCAATGCAAAGTTTTGCAAAAGACAGATTTACCCACCTAAGGTGGCTTGTTTATTATTATTATTAAATTGCTCGATTAAATATAAGAATGAAAGTAAACGATGAAATATCCAGAAATAGACAATAGTAAACTTTTCTGATATTAAAATTAAAGGAAACGATAAATTATTAAATTGAATATATTTAAGCTAATTGTAATTAAAATTGAAGCAAATGATAAAAAATTGAAAAGTGATCCACCTAAAAAAATGGCTGCCTTACAGCTTAACTTCTGAATAATGATGTCTTAAACTTCAGAATAATGTTATTTATTTTCAATTATATCTTGATTCCTGATTACATATAATTTAAGGAAATATATAAATACATAAGAAAATAAATTACTTAATTTTTATATTTGTTTCACTTCAATATAATAAAAAATTGGGGAAATTTATTGCGACATATTTTTGAAAATAGAGTTCATTAGTGGTGGAAGCAGATATCAGACCTATATTGCATATATTTCATTTCAATCCAATTAAAATTCAGGAGAAATTTATTATGACGTATTTTTGAAAATTAAGTTCATTACTGGTGAAAGCAGATATAAAATATACAAAAAAATAAGATGAGATTTTGAAAAGTGGTCAAGTATTAAAATTTGGTTTAACTAAAACAATAGCTCCTTGGGTGGCTAATAACCTATAATTCATTCCAATACTCGATAAAGTAAAAAATTGTAGTTGGTGGGCATTCATCTCCCCGTAATATTTTTTTTTCACTTTCTGTGCAGTACTACTTTTTGTTATTCCATTTAAAGACTAGTTTTTCTTATTTGATCTAGCCTTCTCATATATGAATCTTAAGTGAGGAATTATTTTTTCGACAATTTGTTATTCCTTTTTCTAAATATATGTGTTTTGATTGTAACCAAAATCCATGTGAAATTGCAAGCTTTTCAAATGTGAGAAGTAGAAATCAGTCTCTTCTCCAAATACTGCTCAATTTTTACAGTTTTGCATTATATACAGTCAACATCATTTCTATCAATTGTAAAAGGATCAAGGTGTTAGCTCGTCAAATCTGATTGCTGATAAAAACTAGATTTTCAGAAAAGACTAAAGTTTATTTTTTTTTTCATTTTCTTCTGTATTATAGCTACAGTCGTCTATTGTTTGTGGATTTATATGATTAAAAAAGATTTCTTAATTTATTTTTTTGAGCCTCAGGCGTATTGATTGATTTTGAATTTACTTCGTTTTAGATCTATACATGCGAGCAATGGATGTCGTAACTTTTAGCCGAATCTACTAACTTCTTCAAAATAGCAGTGTTAAGAATAGGAATAGGATAACTCAATGTAGTATTGTCCATTGGTTGTTTTTCCTTTAACATAAAAAGTCCATGAGTAAGACATCCTTTTCATCCCCTAAAAATTCTCAGTTTAAGTTTTCCAGCTGATGAAATGGTCGCCTTTTTAGAGCGTATTCACAGGAAGCAACCAATTGCTTTGATTTTTGCTCGATTTCCAGAGTATAAAGATGAATCCTGGTTTCATAAATGGTTGACCCAAAATGATAACGGCTATTCGAAGTGACATATATCAGAGTTTGATTTGACACTAGATAGCTGCTAAATCAAAACTAATAGTTATGTGAATCAGTGTCAAATTTGTTTTGGCGCCGTTTAATAGATGGAAGCACACAATGATAATACTAACTTGCCTTAGCAACGTCATTTGTCGTCAAAAAAAGTTTTTTTTTATCAAACACCTTTTTAAGTTATGTTATGAATTGTAGTTCCTTTTTCATTTAATATGGAGGTCCTCATTATTCCGAATGTTGGTCTTGAATTAAATCCGGACTCGGACCCATGATTCACCTCAGACTACGTAGCTAACGAAGTTTGTTATTTTAACTTCCTGGAATAAGGAATAGTAGTTTAAAGTTCAAGATTCAACTACATCATAAACGTTAGTGGAGAATTCAATAGAATTGCCTTTATTTTTTGGCTTCGTTTCAACTAGTTTCCTATTTAAGCAGTCACTCAACTGAAACAAACCACAGATTCACTATTCTTTCAAGATTCGGTTTCTGGTACAGGTTTATTTCACTGAATAATACTATTGTGTGGAGGGTGATATTTATTTTTAATAACAGTGCTTGGAGAATGTATGAAAAAAAGAGTGGAAAACGGAAATGCATTTGCTCCATAATTAGCAATTGTGGAACAGATATTAAAGTCTCAATAACTCTGACTTTAAATTATTTAACAGCTATCTTTACGACTTTGATGAGCAGTAAAAGTGCGCATATCTGTCTGATTGCTTCTGATTCCTATTAAATTAAGTTCAACCGGCCACGAGTCCGTTCGTCGGTAACTGATTAAAAAGGCGTGCAATAGGAAACCTGCTTTTCAATAGCTGTTCTGAATTCTTAGGCTGGTACATGCCTTTACAGTATTGTCCGACTCACAATCAAACGATTTGTTTCAGACTTATTTGAGATTTCTAAGTGAATTTAACTCATACAGATTGATTAAAATTAGTCATGTTTTTTAAAACCAAATCTGGATTTATGTACAAAATAAATTACCTATCTTGTTCTCCTTTTAACATACGAATTAAAAAATACTCAATATTAGAGTTTTACTCATATCTATAGTTTTATAGATATGATGAAACATATAACAGATCCTAATTTACTTTTTACAGATTTAATTTTTTGAAGACCTTAATTTTTCAGTGTTCTCATGAACACACACACACACACACACACACACACACACACACACACACACACACACACACACACACACACACACAAGATTCAGACAATATTAAATTATCTACAGAATTTGGCCACCATTAGTAGGTGGAAAATTTGTCTTACTGAACTATTTCTAAAGTGTCTTCAGTTTTGGTGATCAGACTGAAATTATCAGACTTATATAGAATTCAGCGTCTGATTTTGTGAAGGTTGCTGAAAGATCCCTCTCAGAGTCGGAATATATTGTGGTTAAATAATTTAAGAGAGAATAAGATATCAAGTCCAGTAATGACTTCTCCGCAGGGACTATAACTTTCTTCAGTTAATTATGTGATTTAAGACCCTGAGGTTCCCTAGTGATCTTCCCTTTTCCCATAGTATTAGCTGTTTTGGGTACGGTTGATGCTCTCCTGGGAAGTCCCAGCTATCTTTCTCTACATTCAATCCTTCTCCTTGTCATGCTTTGTTTTTTTAAATTAAATGGAAAATCACTCCCTTGCTTTTGAGATATGACCCATGAGGACTTAGTGTCAAAACTTTCACTCAACCAACCTTTTATTCCTTGCCATTTTCTTCTTCTCTTGCATTTACTGAACTTCTAGATGACAGATACACATATATTCGTAAATTATTCATTGTTTGGTCAAATACCATTCTTGTGTTAATAACATCATCTAACTAATTTAATCTAACCAAGAATGTGACACTTGTTGTGGCTCATAATCATTTTTAAATTTACCTTTATTGTAAAATTATTAACCGATGGACAAAAAAAAAGATAATCTTAAACTATGCAAAACTATATATTGTAATTACCCATTGTTGTTTCTTTCTGTGATTGTTATTAAAATTTTTTAGCGTCAAAGAGTCACAAAATTATTCAGTCAAGTGAAGAGGAAATCATTCACAAATGATAAATAAGCTTTTTTTTTCATTCGGATCAACGAATAAGCAAAATTGAATCCTTTATCTGTGGTAATTAATACTGAAATGTGTTTGATTTAACGTTTAATTATAGGAGCTATAATTCTTCATAGCAACCCATTCGAATTTAAGTCATTAGAAGAATTAAAAATAAGGATTCAAGTCATTAACTCCTTTGTAGATCCTAGCTGGAATCACTGTTAAAACTTCTTACTCAACACAGGCCTAACACAGATATTTCACTTGACAACTTTAGCTCACATTCTTTATCATTCATAAGACTATCAACCTCAGTTCTAAGCGCTCCACTGCTTATACATGTATTTACTTAATTCTATTCACTACACTTCATTAAATCTAATCTAATCTAATCTAATCTAAATAAACCATGTTTCCTTTGTTGATATGAAATTTTAAATAATTCATTTAAAGGTTCCCAAAATGCTAGTTGAAGGGGAAATTTTGGTAGTATTTACGTCATAATGTGATTCATGAATTGTATAAAATTACTGCGATCAATATTCTCCTACTTGATTTTAGCACTATTTTAAGAAATGCATTATGTGAAACGGACGAAAAAATAAGAATGTATTTGCTGAAAAAGAAGTTTGTAGTCTCTTTCTCAAAACTCAAAATATTTTGTCTTTTTTGCCTTATTGTAAGGGATGCATCTCTAAGGCATCATTTTCTGATGATGGTAAGTTGGAAGTTGTCTTATCATCTTTGTCAGTGTTATTTAAAATCTTCCTTTTCTAAATTTATTACTATGGAAAGAGAATAATAAATTTCGTATTTCTTAATAATTCACTCGTTAAAATGTAGATGCTTTATGAAAAACTAGTTCACTTAGGAATTGTATAATATTAAGATGGTATAAGACATTGTTCACGCAATCAGTAGTCTGTCTTTATGAATCCGATGTTGAAAAAGGTATAAAATATTGGTTTTTAAATTAAAGAATTTATGATTATAATAAGAAATCTTATATTTACTCGAATGCTGTATATTTTAATAAAAAGCTCTAGAATAAGCAACTGATTTCAGATTATCCATTTAAAGAAACTTTCTTTGAAAGAAATTCGAAATTAAATTAAGTGCACGAATAATCGGAATAATTTAAGGATGAAGAAATCAGTACTTTCACATGTTTTAGCAAGATTAAAAGTAATATGAAATGAAATAAGAAAAAAAAAGAGAAATTGTGCATTGTGTCATTTGATTTTGTTAAAAGAGTACTATTTAGTAGTCATTTTTTGTTACTTTTGTATTAACATCAAAATGAATTTTAGTTCAATATACTGCAAGGGAAAAACCATAGAAACAAAAAACTTAAGACTTCAAAATAGTTTATTCCAAAAGAATTTAAAACATGATGTGTTTTATTCATACTTTTTTTTTTCTTTTCCAAGTGCGGACTGTACCAATAAAAATCCGTCGCCAAAATTGTCTTTTGAGTGGAAAGGTGAAAGTCCGAGCTAACTTTTACAAAGACACAAAAGAAGAATTCCAAGTTCTACGGCATACCACAGCGCCGGGGCCGAAATGAAACAGCAGTGCCCCAGGCTTTACAGCCTTCGACAACTCCAGCGTCGTATGTCAGGAGGACTTTTAAAAGAAAACTCTAGGGTGAAGGGTGCTATATTGAAAGCCTCTCGGGCACAACTTTTGGGTAAATATCCGATATTTAACTGGCATCAACCCCGGTGTGAATGATTGCCCCGTTCCTGCCGACCGTCACCTATAATGGAAAAAAGAACGAGAGAGACAATGCCACAAGATTAGATTGGAACGCCCTGGGCTTTTATCAATCGGTGGCCGCAACTCTGCTGCCGCCCTTGTGTGCGAAAGATTTTTCTAATTTCTTTTTTCCCTCTACCCTTCTCTCGCCCCACTCTCTGTCTCTTTTCCCTTCCAGTTTGGTCTGGACAGGTTATTTTCTTTTCTTTTCCTAGTCTTAGCGACTTTGATTTAGTATTTACTTGGCTTCTCTCTAAAGATTAATTGCTTGGTAAGTTCCAGAGTTAGGAAATGTACAAGTGATGGGCCTTTTGACGTTTTGTTCTTTGTTTGGTATTAAACTCGGATCTTATAAATAATGGAGATCTATTTCATGAAACATTATATTTTTAAGGGAACCAAAAATTAATATGATTCAAAGAGTTCAGGTTATTGTTATTAATAATAAGTATTAGATCAAATATTTTTTTAGGCAGCGTTAGTTTTAATTGAAAAGTAATGCCACCTCGGCATAACTGTTTTGTTTGTTACCTTATTTTCTAAACTTTGATTGTACCTGAGTAACTTATTCCACCGTTATCTGTTTATCGGTTTTCCTTTTTCCCCGAGAAGTCTGTGAATATGACGGCTTTTGCCCCTCAAAAATAGTTACCATAGCTTTTCGTACTGATGAGACAGTATCCACCTTCTTTATAGCAGATTAACCAGAACCAATATATTGTTTTGATTATTTTTGGCTTAGGGTGTATATTACATAGTTCAAGTCTCATCAACGGTGAAAATTCTCTGCAAAAGGGTAATGAGAACTTGATACGACACCCATACAAAATGTACAATGCATCAATATCAAGTTTAATTTGGTACCTTTTAGCAAACGTCATGATACAATGGCAACACCAACATGCCTTAGCAACAGCCTTTGACGTCAAAAACAAGTACTTTTTGCCTTCCACTCACGTAAATATTTGTTATGAATGCAAATCTATCATCTAGACGTAGGATGAAGGAAGGAAAAAGTATTGGTGACATGTGTGGAAGAGGGTTGAAAATTGGAAAATGTCGTTAAGGCATCCCGGGGCTGCGCCACCAGTTTATACTAAAAGCAGTAAGCCCATGGGAGGAAGGAAATATCGCTCGGTACCTTTTTATCAATTCTATAAAGAAGTCATGCTTCTGAGCGGTTGTATTATAATATGGTATTTTTTTCAAATATATATGAGTCATTTGCATGAATATAATCATTATATCAAACTAAACTATAATGAATTTATTTTGTATTTTACGGTTTTAAAATACCATGCATTTACGAGTTGTCTTAAATGTACTTCAGCTTGCCTTTCATTTGTAAGATAATCTTATAAGGTGTTTGTTTGCCATTAAAAAGATTTGACACACTTTATCAAAGAGGTCATTATTTGATCTTCCCTTGCTCTGAAAGTACCCCAGGCCAACTCAAATAAAAGAGTTTCTACCAGTTTTTGTAACTAGAAGTGATAAGTAAATTAAGAACAGTACGCGAGATCTAACAAATCCATTTGTAACATTTCCTAGTTCTCTTTCGAATTGTTCTTTGAAAAACAAAATCTAATTTACGATCTCAAACTTGCCATTCATACAAAGGGAGAAAAAATTGAAAGAAACTTCGCCGAATTGATGGAAACTGAACTTTATCGAATAGGAATGATTCATCCGATTAATTTCAGGAAACAAAAGTGAAGTTCGTTTCTTTTGCGATTATTTCTTCCGTAGTAACTATCAACCTCAAGAAGACAGAACGTATGTAGAATTCCTTTTGTCATTTAATTAGAAAAATGCAAATTTCCTTTTCAATGACACAGTAGCATGAACTCATTCCAGCGGAATTCCATGCTTTTCGAAGAAGCTAAAATCATGGAAAATCGCATTTTCTAATTCTTTGTATTCAACAATGCTATTATTCATTTGTTTAAAAAGAAAAATTAGTTTCCCTTCTTATGAATGAAAACTATGATTTGTGATTTTAACTTAATACTTATTTGTTAATTATTGAAATTTTTCTTGTGTTTATTCAAAGGGTCATAGCATGTAATATGCGGTTTATGTAAAATATTTCAAATAATAATTTCGGGAGTGGTTTGGTTTGAATTATGTAACAGAGCCTGAAAGCAGTAGTTTTCAACAAATGTGCTGTGAAAATTATTAAAAAATTACTCAGTGTTATTTCCAAACAAAATAAAAAATTTAACTTCTTTACTTAAATATATATTTGGATATTTGAGTATTTATAATCATAATTATCAGGTTAATTTCTAAAGTAGGTGTGAGGGATCATTAAAAGCACACATAAACTGTAGATTTCCCAATAAAAGAACAAACCCTCCCCCCCTCTCTTAATGAGTATTCTTATTCTGAGTCTCACACGCCCGCGATCACCCACAAGGAATATCATGAATCTGAATAATTAGAAACTGCTTTCAGTTTTAATATACATATATTTGAGGAATTAAGAATAAAAATTTAAATATTTCAGGCTACGTCAATTCCAAATTTTTATATAGATTTTTTTTTAAAAGAAGACAATTTCGTTTCGACTGTAAAATTTCGCATTTCTCTCAAATAATCGTATTTTTTGTAAAAAATGATGCATGAAAGTTTTGTGTAAATATCTATTTCCTACACGTGTTAAGCAGACAGTTTTCACGGGTTACTTTTTTAGATTTTTTTTTGCTTCACTCTACTTGCGAATGGATTTCATTCATCTGCTTTAAGGTGATGCATGTAAAGTAAAAATAAAAATATATTTATTTTAGGAGTATTAACATAGTTTCAGAAAGAGATATAACAAGAATAAGTAATCGTGAAATTTCATGATTCTCAAAATGAGTATTGGTGACCAATTTTTTTCAACTTTGTCAATTATTTGTAATTTTATTAAAATGTAAAAGCAAAATAGCCGCACTCATTACTATAATACGTGAAATTCATCAATGAATTTTGATTTAATTTAGGAACGTAAAATTCACAGATTAGTAAAACGATAAGTCGAATGGAAAAAAAATGAATTTCGAATGTTTTTTTTTAAAATTCAATATGCTGAATATGTCGTTTAATTTATAAAAGGTACCTGAATAAAGTTGTATAAGAAAATATGTTTTAGATTAACATAAATATTGTTTTTTGAGGATTTTAAAATATCAAACTTTTTGGTCAGATTGGGCTATTTGGACCTCTCATTTATCAGTTGTATTCATTATTCTTTAAAGAACTATTTATTCTATCTGGTTTTTTTTATTTTATTTCCTTCGCTTTTTAGAAGGTACGAGATAAAAAAAACTGTTCAATTGAATACGAGAATCAAATATTTTTCAGAGAACCATGAATTTAACATTGTTGCAACAGATGCATTACTTAATTTACTATTCTTCAGTTATTGTAAAAAATAGGTTTGGAATCTCTCTCTAGATTTTTACGAAATAAGCATTCACATTCCATCAAGAAACATGAAAACTATCTTTGGGATTTTTACAAACAGAATTCAATGTAATAAAGAGATTTTTCATCATTTTTTTAGAAAAAACATGACACAAGAAAGGAAGTTTTTTTTTTCTTTTGCACGAGCCCTTTTATGAAAAATAATATTTCTTTTGCACGAATAAAGAGAAATTTTTTTATCTCTTTGACTGAATTATTTATATATATATGTGTATAATTATAATTAATTTTATTTTTTAACAGTGACTTTATGTAACTGTTTTTATTTTTTTCACGACAGATTAAAAGTAAATAAAAGTATTTCCCTCTCTTTTTGTAATAAAAATAACGGGTATTTTATAAACGGTTTCCTTTTTAGTAGATACAGAAATCGAGATTAAGGGAAAAGTTGATTAAAATTTAGGATAACATTTAAAAAAATTTCAGTATATTATTTTTATCCGTATAATTTTACTCTATGTTATGAATATGTTTGATTCATAAGATTATTACTTCCCAAACCTTTAAAAAACTTTTCTTTTTGAATTGTGTATTTAATTTGCAATGATTTTATTATCTATCTAAGCTAAACATCTTTAAAAAGTTTAAAGGCATTTTTATTAATTTTACAGTTTTCTTCATTATAACTTTCTTACCATATTCTTAAGTTACACTATTATATTGTTGCTGCTTGTGTAATTTAAAAATAATATTTTGGAAACGGAAATTAGTCAAGTATCTCAAACTGAGATAGTAAAATTTCACTTTTGTTCACTTTTTTTCAATAAACACGATGAAGTATTATTCAATAAAAATTATAAATTACTTTTCGTTAATGAAACTACGTCGAATCTAAAGGACTGTACTGGTAATCTTTAAATACGAAACAAAAAATGTTTGGTTATGTCAGAGTAGTTTAAGTATAAAACTGAAAGTAGTTATTTTTCCAAGGCTAAAAGTACTTCTTTTTTCTTTAACAATTGCCACAAGTCGAAAATAATTGAATATATCTCAAATGCTTCCCGTCGACATAACTTATAAAACACCTTTTGCTTTAACTCAGACTCTCATAGAGTTTGGAGATAACCCACACGCCTCCTGGTAAATTATACAAAGATAGCATTCCAAATTTTGTAAATACTTCTCGTTTTAAAAGACTAACCGGTTACAGTGAAACGAATAATAATGATGGTTCCTGTTTTAAGAGTCTCTATTTAAATTAAAACTAGATAAAATGGATTCCGAAAGCGATTTCTTTTCACATGCCTGTACGACTTTGACCGCGAAGCCAAAAGTTCCGAAACCATCTATTAAGTTTCCATTTTAATTACGAGGCGATAGACGCTTAAAATAAACGTTACCTCCACATCCGTTCCATTTCCAAACGGCAAACGATATCGGAGGCATCGTTTCCTGCGAATACTAGCGTGGAATATTTTTCGCTAGCTATTTCGCCGTGTTCTATCGTAAAGCTAAGTATACAAATAAAAGTAATTTTCGTGGGATTTAAAACAGTTTATTTCTACCGTCGGGTGCCAACTAATTTATTCGGAACAGCAGATATAAACAACGGCATTACAACGATAGAATGTATTTCCATCCGCTTTGGTGTGGTTTCGACTGCTAAATTATATTTTACTCTGCAGTTTGAAGGGAGATGTTTCATTCTTAAATAAAGTTTTCAATATTTTAAATATCACTGAAGCATAAAATTAGGAAATTAAAGAAACATTAAAACTAATGACAGAGGAGAGGAAAAAGTAGCTGATAGAAATTAAAATGGAAATAAGTAGCCATTTAAAGTATAGTGCCCAGGAAAGCTATCCTAGATGTTTTTCTCAAAGTGAAGAAACAGCTGAGTAGAGGATGACATTTCTTAAAATTTATATATGCTTTTGTAAGGGATACATTCCAAATTAAACGTTTTAAAAATTGAATTCAACCTCTATTATATTTTGTTCCTTGTCCTTTTACGGAATAAAAGTTCGAATACCAAAGAATTTCTCGATCATGTAAAACAGAATAAATCAAAGCATTGAGTTTACTGAATGTTGAATTTTTAACAAATATTTCGGGGCTATCACACACACACACACACACACACACACACA
>BMAW01055199.1:0-11066 GCA_019974015.1 Nephila pilipes
TGTTGGTGCGTGTATTTGTATGTGTGTGTAAGATGTAAAAATAAAATAAAGAAAAATATATTGAGAAATGTGAAAATAAATGAATACACTAAATTTAAAATACAAGTATCTCTTAACAAATTGATAGACTGATATGATTTGCAAAACGTACATATAAAATGTTACTCACAACTTAAGAATTAAGAAAAAATAGAAAGCTATGCAGAATATTAAATACGAAAAGGAGATCAACAAGAGAGTAAGACGTAAGTAAAATACATGAAATATATTAAACGTATGCAAAAATGAAAGAAAGCTATTTAATATTGCCGCTGGCTTTGGACAGTGAAGCGTGTTCCTATAAGTATTAATGATCTTTAAACCTTTGTTTACCTTTATAACAGAAAGATAAAATAAATGTAAAATTCGAAAGATACAAGAGGAAATATTCTGTAAGAGAAAAAAAAAACAGAAAAAGTAAACCAAATAAAGAGTTTAAATAATTACTTGAGAGTTACCGAAAATATAGAACTAAAAGTTACCACAAAACAAGGAAAGAGAAAAAATAATGTAAAATAAAATCACAAAAACTGAAGTCTAATTTAAATAAAATTAATTGCCTAAAACATGTGTCTCAGTGTTAACTGTAATACTATGCCAATAAATAAGTAATTAACTAAAATCAGTCCTACCAATACTAAAACCAGTACAACTAAATATAAAAGTCCTAAAAAATATGTAAATAATTCTAGTAAAATTTTGAATTAATTAAGAATTTTAAAATAATTAAAAGTCAAATAAAAATTTAAAAATAAATAAAATTATCGAAAAATTAAGTAATAAAAATTAAAAATATTTCTTAAACTGACAACAACAATTATATTAATAAGAGAAAAATAATTCTACGTTTTAATTTTTATATTTTATATCAGATTTTAGATATTTAATAGAATAATAAGCTTAATTTCAAGAATTGTAAAATTTATTTAAATTATTTTGAATGTCAAAACAACTATTATCTAATGTAATATTACATATATAATTGTATAAAATATTCTTAAGAATCCATAAACTTAAATACGATAAAATAATGCACTTTCTTGGAAAAAATCAAAATTACCTTATTAGTATAAATGATAATAATTATGTTATGATCTACAATTTTTAAATTGTTATGAAATTATATTTTTTATAAATAATTTTACTACATTGCTTTGGTTTTTAATCGAAGTGAAATTATTCATTATGAACCTTGTACTGAGAAGTTTATCGAGTCCTCTGGGTAGAATTACCAAGGGGACCGAGCTCACTCAAAGGGTTTAGTGGTACAAACCGGCCTCCTGTGATGTAATCACATCTATACTCAGCATTAATTAAAAAAATAACTTTCCATAATAATAAAGGATAAGATATAACAGTACAAGTTGGAAGAAGGAATTAAGGTACTAAAAATTTCAAAATTCAAAAGTAAATAAAAGCTTGCCATGTGTTTACAGAGTGTGGCTTGACAGTTTTTGTGCTTTCTTTTTTCATTTTATTTCTTTTACATCTCTTTGGAATGCATATCAATTTGAATCCCACTGTTGTCACGATTTGCTGTTGTTAACGAAGGATGAGACAATTAACTTCACCGCTTGTAAATTTGAACAGAGTACCGTCCTCGGTCATGTCATGAGGAAGAGACGCGAGCTGTCATTTCCTACACCAAACTTCCACACTTCACCACTGTAATGCCTTAAGCAGATTTACCAACATCAGACCCTATCCGCCGACTTTAATTTTCGAATTTTAAATCTGGTTATTTAGACAATCTGTTTTACGAGCATAATTTTCTCGTAGAGATTTCATTTATTGATCTTTATATGTCTATTATAACTTTTTTTCTAGATTTCTGTTCTCTAACTATTATAAACAATTTGCTCTCTTACTTTTATACTTATTGTCAACAATTTTGTAATTACTTTCTAAATTTTTTTTTAATTTGCATATATTTCTTCTTTACTCTTTTCTCTTTTACATTATTTTACTTTTTCATATTTTCATTTATCATGTATTAATCTAGATTTAATTTTGTACTAATTAGTATTAATTATGTAATACCGTTGTGCTAATTAATTTTGGGCCAGTTTTAATTTTTGTACTTTTATGTTTCCCCTTTTACAGTTTATTTTACTTTATTTCTTTAATATGTTATTACAGAAGATTATTTCGCACTTTTTATACCTATATTGTTTCAAACCTTATTTAATATAAGATTTTCTAAAGATAATTAGTTTTTTTTTATAACGCTTGTATATTGAAAAATTAAACGTCCTAATTATGATTTAACAATCGGCAAAAGGTTCATATTTATTACAATTTTTCCAGGCATTTATATTTCTAGTATAATATTTATTATATTAAACATATTGTAATGGTTATTAATTATAATTAATACTGTACCATTTTTTTATTTTTGATTTTGATATTTGTATGATTTGATGCGTTTAGGGGAGTGTGTAGCTGTTAATTTAATCATGTATGTAGTATGTATAACTTTCCATTGGAATTTAGCGTATACAGAGAGAATAATTCGATATAAAAACCAACGTTTTTAAAAACAACGTTTTTATATGGTGGCAAAGTTTATTAGAGAAAATTATTGAAATATTAGTTAAAACTGTTAGTTATTTTTAACTTTAAAATTTACTTAAAAAGAGACATTTGTGAGAGTATTAAAAAATTTATAATACTCATAAAATCAAAACATGCATTTGAAAGTTTGTAAGCCATTCTATTAAAAAAAAAAAAAATGGGAACCAGAATTCAGAAAAAATTATTGTGATAAGACATGGTGCCAAATATTGGAAACTTTCTTTCTTGCTCATGATTATTGACTAAAAGTAAGCAACCCTTACTATCTCGGAGATAGTAAAGGGGAGATAGTATCTCCCCTTTGTGAGTACAATAGTTTTACGAGGCCTCATGTGGTGTGGGGAGTGCCCGGTGTTCCCAGAGGGGGAAAGAAGTTTTTTCCTCAACCCTAAAAGCGCCTAGAGGAAAGAATATTTTGGCTTATTAAAATTATTGAAATATTAGTTAAAACTTGTCGCAAACGTCTAAATATTGCATTGTTAGGCGAGTAAGAGCAATTCCCAAAATTTCAAAGCTCTAGCTTGATGGGAAGTTGGTTAAATTAACGATCGAAAATTTGATGACACACACACACACACACACACCAAGTGAAATTCAGAAAAACGTTGTAAAAAGAGACATAGACTCCTTCTTAAAAAAGCTTATTTTTGCATTTTAGTAATAATCCAGATTTTGCCTTATTTATTTAGTTCTTTTATTAGTGCTATTGTGGAATTTGGAGAATTCAGGACATATTTAAAGACAGGCTGCTATGGAATTAATAGCAGTATAAATAATGAGTATATTAAAGTAGATAAACTTTTTGAGGTTTAATTAGTAAAACTAATCAATCCTTAGTACAAAACATAACTTTTCTCCCGCAAAGTTTACATTCAAAATAATTATAATACAAACATATTTGAATAACTTTCTTATAAATGGTAATTAAGGAATTGCTTAGGTTAAAAAGGTATGTCAAATTTAAATAGTGGTAAAGATTTGAGGCAATTCATTTACAAATAACACAATTATTCTAAGAAACAAATAAATGAAGATTTTGTGAAATTTGTTACTAAATTAGCTATTACATATGGTCTTCAAATTAAAAGTTTTAGTAATTATAAGTACTGAATCAAAAAGATATTAATCAAATAGAATTTAGGAATAAGGAGAGTTCTTATGGTAAAAATATAAGAATTATACATAAAAATTCAAAAATGATTTCTTATAAGAAAAGATTTTAAAGTCCCGAAACATTATGCTATTAGTTGCTAACAATTCCACTTAAGTATAAGAAATAAACACCTTTAAATAAAAGCTCTAATATTCAAAGTAATAATAGTGATACAAAATATAATTGCGTAAAATGATTTGTAAGAAAAGAGGTTATTTAATTCATATTTTTTTTTATTTCTTTACATTTAAATTCCGTAAAATTAATATAAAATTTCGTACTGTATCTAATGATTAAAATACACTAGAAAGTTATTTAGCAAGTTCTTAGAAAATCCAAGAGATGGCACTACTAGCATCGAGAATGATTCATTTTTAGTAAGAATCATGACTCACTAGACAGCCGCTCAAATCTTACCTGTTTCCATCACATGGATTCATGGATCAACTAAAGCAAGAAACTTGATTTTAGTAAGAAAAAGGAAAATTGAGTGTCGAGTAATGATTAAACATTTATGTACAAAAAGGTATAACACTGAATGAAAATAAGGATGCGTTAAATAAAGTTCATGGTACATTTGCTCATGTGATTACAATTACATTTGTATGAATGAGTTTAAACGTGGCATTACGTCTATAGAACATCGTCATGAGAACCGCAAGCTGAAGCTGCGCTCCTTGCAGCTCCGATCGTTATGGGGAGCCATCGTTCGGAGTGTGCCGGCAGAACATTTTGGGAGTAGTGGAAACGAGATGACACTAACGTGTAGTCTTGACACGTGTAGTGACGTCTAGTAGTGTAGTGTTGACCACTGGTCTTAAGCGACCAGGAAGACGAGACTGTGGAGGATCGAAGAATCATGAGGCGATTTTTGTTGATCCCGCTTTGATTCGTCTTAATCCAAAACCAGATGTAGAGCTACCATTTCTTCCACGACCCATATCCAGACGAATTGCAAAAGCGTCAAATACAGTGCTACAATCTATGTGCCCTTTTCATGTATTTCCTTAAGCAACGAAACATTGGAAACTCCGTCTACAGTTGTGTAAAGTTAGATCGACATGGAATGCCACATATTCTTAAAATGTGATGGTTAGTTATGATCCCGGTTCCCTTAGAGGGCAGATGGTAGCCGCATACTGGTGTGGAGGCAACGGCAACCCAGTGAATGGTATCATTCCACAAACGCTCTACCTACTGCCCGCACAGTAGACGTATTGGTATGAGGGCCACAGCCTATGATTACCGGTTTATTCAAATTGTGTTTCGTGGAACCTTAACGGCCAGAGTTATGCTGATGGCATACTTCAACACCATGGGGGAACTGTCCTAAATTTTCTTCTTTGGACAGTTTTCAACAAGATAATGATCGTAAGCATACAGCTAGAGTAACTCAAGATTTTCTATGTCAATTTCAGAATCTTCTATGACCAACCCGCTTCGCGTACATGTACCCTATAGAACAATTATGGGATCAGCTGAAATTTTTGATGCCGCCTTGTTACCCTTATATGATTTGAAGGCGGCTGTTCAAAAGTTGTTGGCCATGTACCTCGTGACAAAATCCGACTTTTAATCAACTCAACTATATCGCGGCATGTATAGCAGCTGGAGGTGGTCCAACACACTTTTTAATTTGTACTATATTCCTCAAATTTTACGCACTATATTTTTTTATTTCTTATTTTGATATCAAGTGAATCTCTCATATGTATCATTATGTGTATTGACTTTTAATTTCAATCAAAAACTCTCTTTTGGGCGCGCTAGATTCAATTTCCCTGAGTGTATTTAAGTAAATGCTTTTTTTATTTTCACAGCTATTTGAACAAAAATGTATAAAAAGCTACAAAACCAGTAATTCACTAAAAAGAAATATAAAGTAATAAATGTAAAATATTGTGTACCATATTTATGGGAAATAAAATGTATTGGATAGAAACTAATAATGCTATTCATATCTAAAAGAATACTTGTGCTATAAGGTTACAATAACAGCACCAGACAATTTATCTGCTGTTAAAATAGAGGTATGGAATTTAAAACACAGAAGCATGTAATATTGTAAATGGCATCTGGTTCCGTTTCTTTCTTCTTCGTTATTAAGTTCAGTAATATTTTTACAATTACAAGGTACATATATATACATTTTTCAAATATGATAATTTCAAAAATCGCTGATGCTGAAATGTTGATAAAAAATATTTCTCTTATTCTTGGCAATTAAATATTCCGAAAAAAAGCTTTATTTAGAAACTATTTTTGTAGTTTCGTTTGCAAACTTTTATTAAATATTATTGAGTAATATCCCAATAACATGGAAGTCCTGTTTAAGGGCACCAAGACATCCACGGAATTCTGGAGCATTAAATCTAAGACTCCTTGCTTTTGTGATATATTTCTCTATAAAATATTAGTACAGCTTAGATATTTTTCCTTGCCTTATAATGATCTTTCAAACTTTCTATCGAACTATAAAAGTAATTTTTTTCTTAAAGACTTCTTTCCCTTCTCAGTTGATTATAACTATGTTCTACGAGGTATATTTGAATTTAGGTACCATTTTTATAAAAAATATTTCATAAATATACAAAATAGTTTTCTCATCGTATAGAAAACTATACAAAAAATTAAGTGACACTACATTTTTGATGTTATTTCTGTATATTTTATTTGAAAAAATTATGAAATTTCATAAATTTCGTCAATTTATTTTTTTAATCTTTTTTTCATATTCCAGTTTATTTCTTTAAAATTAGGTATTATTTAGAGAAAAATAATTTAGGTTCACTACATGCATAAGTACTTTATATAGAAGCAAACAATTACGTTTATAGTTCGACAGGAATATTTAAATATCATTATAAGGCACACAAAAAATATAAGCTATACTAATAATTTGCAAAGAGATATATCATAAAAACAAAGAGTTTTAGATTTAATGCTCCAGAATTCCATGGGTGTCTTATTATCCTTAATATAAACCTCTAATAGATGTAATACTACGTATCAGATGTTTGTAACTAATTCTCCCTTATAACAATTATTAAATAATTTTTATAATTAGAGAATAAGATATATAACCAGCATAGAAATTATAATACACATTTATTTATTTAAATCTACTTAAACGAGTCTTCATTATGACAAAAATTTAAGTTTTAAAATTAACTGAAAAGTACTTACTTTTTTAGATTGTGATATTTCATTTATATTAAGAATAACGTATTTGAAGAAAATAAATTTGCGAGAGTTATTTAATGAGTCCGAAGAAATTCCAAGAGCTGGTGACCTTAGCATCAAAAATTGTTTGTTTTTAGTTAGAATAATGACTCACTAGGCAGCTGTCTAAGTCTCAGTTACTCTTATTCGAGTTTATGAAGCTTTTTCTGATTCAAAAATGTTTCATCATAACTTGTTTAACAGATGAGACCCAACGTTTTTATTTTTGATTGGTTTCCCATGCATAACGATGAATTCATTTATCACAAACGGTGACAACTCGACGCGGCCGCGGTCATATATTGATTTGGCAGCAAATGACTTGCAATTCGAAACTAATTTATGAATGAATATGAAACTAATTTTAAACTATGAATGAAGATCTCCTTTGTTTCAACTCTGTTAAGCAGATGGTAGCACCCAATGGTAGCAACAATTTAATTTAGTGATGTCATCTGTCTTCAAAAACTAGTTCTTTTCCAACCACCCTCACTACTGTTTTCAAACCCATAGGAAACTTTTAAAGATTATGCACATTTGATTAGGTGAAACTTTATATTGAAAACTATGAATTGATCAAAGTTTTATGCAAGTAATTGGAAGAAGGAAAAAACGAGTGTATGGAATAAAATTTATTGTTATTGTATACATTTAATAACATTAGTGGAGTAATATATACTCATGGACAAAAAAAATAGCGCACCAAGAAGGAGTCGCCAAAATGAAACAAAATTTTACATTCGTAATGACTACTTTGATATAAATAAATGATTCGAAAATCAAAGAAAAATGATCATTTATTTCAGAGAAAAAGAAAAAGGAATGCAGGATTTAATACTCTGTTGAACCTCCTGCATTGCGAATGCACTATGCGATACAATCGGGCATTGAGATATACAAGTTCTGTATGATTTCTTCAGACATTTCGTTCCATATTTGCTGTAACCTTGCCTCCAGTTCGTTCAAACTCGTGGGATGCCCAATTCGCCGTCCCAAATCATATGCTCGACTTGAGACAAATCAGGGGATCTAGCAGGCCAAGGAAGGGTAGTAACAGTGCTGAGACAGTTTTGTGACACCCTTGCCATGTGAGACCGAGCATTGTCTTGTTGAAAAATGGCTCCTGGCAGCCGTTGCATGAGTGGCAGCACATGTGTTTGTAGGATGTCATGGATATACCACTGGGCTGTCATGGTGCCGCGGATCAATACTAGGGGTGACCGTGTATTGTAGGCAATGGCACCCCATACCATCACACCAGCTGTGGGACCGGTGTGTCTCTGTAAAGCAAAGGCAGGATTGAGGCGTTCACCACTTGGTCTCCACACACGAACACTATTGTCATCACTGCTGAGATTGAATCTGGATTCGCTAAAGCGTCCTGGTTCCATTCCACTACAGTCCAGTTTCCTCGTGCGTGGCACCACTCCAAACGGAGGCGTCGATGGGTGGGTGTCAGGGGCAGCATACGTAATGGGCACCGCGATCCCAAATGTCGTTCAGCCAGGCGGCTTCTTATGGTTCGAGAAGACATAGGGGGCCCTAGTGATGGTATTATCTGTGCTTGGATGGCGGCTGATGAAGCAGTAGGCTGTACGCGTGCATTTCTTACGATGGGGCGGTCTTCTCGACGACCGGTCTGTCGAGGGCGTCTTGAGCCTTGTCTTCGTATAAATTACATCTCTCGGATCCACTGGTCCCGACACCTCCTGACAACACAATCAGAGCGGCCTAATTGACGAGCTACTCGCCTAGCTGACCACCCAGCTTCGATCATGCCGATGATCCTCTCCCTCTCAAACTGCGACAGCTGCTCATATTGACTTCGAAAACGTCGTAATGACATGTCTACCTCTGCTCTTCCTTTGTAAACGATTGAGCACACTCAAACAAGCTTTGGTTACCTGTTTTATACTCCAAAGAGAATGATTTTAAATGCCCTCTACCGACTATACGTAATACGCAATCAATTTCTAAACATTTGCATATCTCCCCGACCTGTACCTTCATGCCAAGTTTCCCCATGATCCCACAGTTATTTCTTGGTGCTCTAATGTTTTTGTCCATGAGTGTATTTATGATAGAGATATATGAAGAGATTAGGGTTATATAAATTGCTTGTTTATATAAATTGTAAATATAACTTGTAAATCGTGATATGAATTGTAAACTGTTTTTAAGATCATTGAAAAGGAGATAAATTTGTTAATGCATTTTTTACAGTATGTTTTTTTAAATTTATAAAAGACGTTTTTATGTACCAAGTTTCTTTCAACTTGGGTTTAACATTGGATATTTGGAAGAAAATTATTATTATATGCCTTAAGGTAAAAATATTATTACATGGCTTAGGCCCAATAATGTATTTTAAATTGCTTGCAGATGGAAACGGGAACAACATTCACATAATTTTTCTCTCTCCTTTAAAGCCTAATTGCTCCCAAACAATGAAATATCTTAAGACTCAAGTTTATTGTCTATTTTTATTTCTTGAACTTAATGTTCATCCTATAGAATTTCTATTACTGTATTCAAATCTATAATATTTTATCTATTGGAATGCAAAAAACACATACGAAGGAACGAAAAATAATGAATTTGTTAGTGAAATAACGGTTTTTCCTCTCGATTTTTTTTTAAAAAAAATATTTTACTATTATTTTGATAATTCGTTCGTTAATCAGTTCTTAAAGATATTAAAAATATTTTACTATTTGAGAAGAAAATATGATTTCGCAGAAACCTTCATTACTGTTTTCTCTTTCAATTATACTTTTTCCAATAAAATAGGTAAGATATCAAATAGATTGTATAGTCTGAGAACGTTAGTCGCAAACTTTCATAGGAATAACATTACGTTCATGAAATCAAAATAACCAGTAGACGGAAGTCTTCGCTACATCTTAAAAAAGTTATTAAACGTAATTTCCTACAGCGAATAAAGGCCTATGAATTGTTTATTTTTTAAGATAATTTTGTATACAAGCAGAAGCGTTACAATTTACTATTTACAATTGGTTTCCCCATTTTAATACATTAACATAATATATGGATGATTATTCGACAGTTTCTGTAGCATCATTTATATTTTTTATAAAAGTATTTAGCTTTATTACATTTTATTTTAAGTACTTGGTTTCTTCGAAACATCTATTCTGAGAAAATGGGTTGACCGTAATACTCAAAAATGACATGTTTCTTGCAACCAATATAATTTAGTAGCATGCAATTATATGGAAAATGTATTCTCATTGCATGCGAAAAGAATTTTCCGCCCACTCTTGTATTTGTACACTTGATGGCACTCTTCACGGTAGCAGAAAGCGTGGGAAATCCCACCGTCATCGGGAAATTTTTCTATGAAGTTGTCGGTTTGACACGTAAAAAGAAGCACTCACGACTTTTTTTTTCTGGAAAAAGCTTTTGTGACTGTCCGTCGAAAAAGTCGTTAGGAAGGGGAAAAGTTGTTTTGTCACTAATGATTGTGAAGTTTATCTTCACTTAATCTGTAAAGGGCAGCACGCACATTCGCAGTAAACTGAAAATACCATATTTTTACATTAATCTTTTGTTTAAAGAACATAAATCAGTTAATAGTATTTTGAATTTCAAAATGTTCATTCAAATATTAATACACTATTTTCTTTTAACTTGTGATGCCCCTTTTGCGCTATTTATGTTCTGCACTTTCGAAATACGGTAATTGTTTATTTAAGAAAGAATCGGCTGAGAAAATCTGATTTAGAATAAAATAAATAACTCTAAAGGATTGATTTTCTTAAACTCTTTATAGTGACCCCATAGAAATCAGTTTTAAGAATGTTTAGGGGTTCCTAAATTACGCCATCAATATTCTAATCAGATATAGAGTATAATATTGATAACTTAAGTTCACAACATTATATTCAAATAAAGAGAGAACAGTATAAGTCATTCTAAATAATAGGTTTATTCTATTATTAAGAATGATCCAATGGAAAATGGTATTATTAATGTTGAGTAGATACTAACTTGCATATTCAATATTTTATTCAGATAAAGAATAAAATAATTTGTTCTAAATGATAGATTTGTTCTA
>BMAW01055204.1:0-25656 GCA_019974015.1 Nephila pilipes
TTTGGGTATGAGAAAGCTCTGTGCAAAGTGGGTGCCGCGCGAGCTCACTTTTGACCAAATACAAATACGAGTTGATGATTCGGAGCAGTGTTTGAAGATGATCAAGCGTAATAAACCCGAGTTTTTGCGTCGATATGTGACCATGGATGAAACATGGCTCCATCATTTCACTCCGAATTTCAATCGACAGTCATCCGAGTGGACTGCACACGATGAACCCGCTCCAAAGCGTGGGAAAACGCAACAGTCGGCTGGCAAGGTTATGGCGTCTGTATTTTTGGATGCGCATGGAATTATTTTCATTGACTACCTTGAAAAAGGAAGGACCATCAACAGCGACTGTTACATAGCGTTATTGGACCGTTTGAAGGACGAAATCGCCGAAAAACGGCCGCATTGGAAGAAAAAGAAAGTGCTGCTTCACCAAGACAATGCACCGTGTCACAAGTCAGTGAAAACGATGGCAAAAATCCATGAATTGGGCTTCGAATCACTTTCTCATCCACCGTATTCTCCAGATCTGGCCCCCAGTGACTATTTCCTGTTCTCATATCTCAAAAGAATGCTCGCAAGAAAGAAATTTTCGTCGAATGAAGAGGTGATCGCCGAAACTGAGACCTATTTTGAAGCGAAGGTCAAATCGTACTACAAAAATGGTATCGAAAAGTTGGAAGGTCGCTATAATCCGTGTATCATCCTTGAAGGGAATATAAGTTGAGTAAAAAAAACTAATTTTGCCAAAAAAATGTGTTTTACTATGGTAGGCCGGGGACTTTTCAATTGATCTGTTATATATATATTATAACTCAATGAGCATTTTCTGGTTTTATATAAAAATATTTGTTATGAAATAGAATAAAGACTATTCAAACGACGTGTAAAAAATTCATTTAGGAAAATTTTAACTTTTTACAATAAAACAAAAAAATAAGGATAACAACTGAGAAAAATTAGATTGTTATGAATGTGCTTATTCCAACCGTGAAGTATGTAATTGTTCCTTTTTGTAAATGTACCTTTTTCCAAAGAACTTGGAATGCTGAGCTTCACAGAAATATTATGCTATAAAAACATATCCTAATAACAATAAAAAGGAAAGTCGCAGTTCCAACGAAACGCCATCGATTATCATAACAACGAGAAGAGGGAGGTGTAAGAAATGCGGTTCATAAAAAGAACGAAAAACGCAAACATGGTGTTCTTAATGCTTATTTTTTTCTATCCGAATAGCATGTAAATGTGTACTCTGAAGCTTGTTTGAAATTAAAAATCTATAAAGAATAACGAATGCAAAATGCATACTTTTAATTGAAATATTTAATTACATATTAATCTTTCAAGTATTTGAGATCACTTATTCAAGCAATTCAATCAGCATTTGTTGAGCAGGGAAATAAAAGAAATGGGGATATAGAAAAAATATTAGACGAGTGTCCCCTTTAATATACAAGAAATTAATAATAAGTAAATGATATAATGATTTAGAAATATTTGTTACAAACTAGATTAAATAAACGAGAAAAATGGTCTAGAAGATTCAGTCATGCAAAATGAATTTTTTTTTTTTGAAAAGTGTAAAAAGTTTAGAAGAACGAATGAAAAAAATTAGATTAAAAGTATTTATTCCAATTGGAAAGCATAAAATTATTTAATATTAATAAAATATTTCATATTTGAATCATGAATGAGTAATAATGTTTCCCAAATAGTATATTTTTTCATATGTACGTTATACTCAATTTTACCTTAATATTTGCTATATTTCGGTTCCCGTTAACCTATAATGAACCATTATTTACTGATCGAGTTTTTTCATTTCGCTTAAACAGAACAGGGAATCACCATTTTAACGATTTCGATAAGTTTTTTCAAAAACATACTTCCCGATATCTTAACACCTTTCATAAAATCATGCTTTGTCGAGCGTAAATACTATTCGCAACTATTGGATCGTATTATTTCACACTAAAATATAGCACGAGTTTGTCTTTAATTTCGCTTGTTTCTGAAACGTTTCCCTTTATTTGAGATAAAAAAAAATAAGACCAAAAACACAGGTTAATCTTAATGAAAATTCTATGTAAATAAGGAATATATAAAACATTCGATGAAGTGGAAAACTATAATAATGTGATCATACGTTAGATAAATATGGCGAAATACATCGATATCGTACTTCGAAATGTGTTTTGTATTTTACAAGAATTTCAGGAAAAAAAATTAAATTGGTTCAGGAGAGTAACATTTTACGAATCAAGAAAAAAAAAAATGATCATCCTCCATACATTAAGAAGATTCTCGATAAAATTCTGCCTTAAATATTGGAAGCTCATTTTCTGTATAACTTATAAAGGGTTATCCGAAGAGTAGCGTACTTTAGTTCGTACACCCTTAAGAACTGTACAGCCCTAAATCACTTAACAACATGAAAAATCTTTTTCCCAGTAAAATAAAATTAGCTACAATCGAACTTGAGAGTGCAATGACAGTAAAAAAAGTAAATAATGGATTTGAACTGGATGGAGTGGAGGGAAAACTAGTGCAGTGCCTTGCCGATAAACTCAATTTCGAGATTGAAGTTCTTTTATCACCCGATAAAGATGTCATAACTGATTTCGGCAATGGTACGTTCGGTGGCATCATTGGAATGCTACAAAAGGGGGAAGCGGACATGGGAGTATTGGGATTAGCAATTACTGAAGAAGTATCAGAGGTGGTTGATTTCAGCGTCCCGATAAACGTCCTCGAGATGACTTTTGTGACGAAAGTACCAGGTGAAATGCCTAAAGTGGCAGCATTCACCTATCCCTTCAGTCAGGATGTCTGGTTTTTATACGCTTTCATGATATTAGCAGCCACGATTCTTTTTCAGAGAATAATGTTCCGAAACGCAACATTTTTCGGCAGTTTTCTGTCGGTGCTGGGAAGCATCGCTTCGCAAGCCATGGAAAATGGCATAAATTCTCCATGGAGAAGAGTGATGTTTGGTTTCTGGTTGACAATTGCTACCGTCATGCCTTTCTTCTACAACACCAGTTTTCTGTCCTTCTTGACCATGCCACAAAAAGTGCCCGTTCCCAGAAACTTCGAAGAGTTGTCAGATGCAGTTTTAAGTGGAAAGTACAAATGTCTGACACCCAAAGAATCCAACGACGTAGATTTGCTGAGTGCCAGTCCGATTGAATATATGGTGAAGTTGGGGGAAGTCATTGAAAAGAACAACTGGAAATATTCGTACACCGAACAGTTCACAGACCACTTAAATGATACGGTTGCTATAATTATAGCGAAAATGGTGTTCAAAGTACTTGTAGGCTCACCACCGTACGTCACTGTGGAAGCGTCCGATGATTATTTAGGAGTGTGGCACACAGCGATTAATTGGAGAAAAGGGTTCTGTTGTCGCGAACGGGTGGATGAAGTTATCTACGGTATAGTCAGTGGTGGATTGTATGAAAAATGGATTGAAGATTACGCTTTTCGTGATAAATTGCATAAGAGGTTAGAAGTGAAACATGAAGAGCCAGATATGCAACTGACATTAAAAGATCTGAAAATGGCCTTTTATGCATTATTCATTGGATATGTTTTCTCTTTCTTGGCTTTGTTTGCAGAGATATTGATACCAAATCGCCTTGCTATTTTTTACTCTTAAATTATTTTCACATAAAAAATGCATTGTTTCACAGTTACACAAGATAACTTTATTCATAATATTTTAGTAATACAAAGAAACGCTTTTGCTACCAATTTGAAACGCATTGTCTTAAAATAGCACAATAAAATAGCTACTTTTGTCTTTTTTGTCACGGTTTCTAATATTATCATTTAAATTTTAAGTTCTGATATATTTATGAAATAAGCATTTTTCTACCTTAGTATTATAAATCATGGTAGAAGCTAAGGAGTCTGTTAACTTGTTGCAAATTTTCGTGCTAATTATTCAGATTTATTACTCATTTCTATTCCTTTATTATACTTCAAAATTATATTATTGGAGTATAAAAATTAATTTTTTCTAATAAATCCTGTAAAAGGTTTTGCTCCTTTGAAACACATCACATTTCTTAAATTTCAATATGTATACTGTTAACTTGTTTTTTTTTCACACTTTTGAAACATTATGAAACCATGAATTTTTAAACCTCATAGTGTATACCATGGAAGTTTTTTTTTTATGTTCTTTTTATGTTTCTAGACAAAAATTCAATATACTGTAATTTATTTTTTTATCTCTCTTAAGAAAGGGAAGGAAATGTGTGTGAACCATAAAAAGGGAGACGAAGAACGAAGAAATAATCGTAACTTTTTTTTTGATATATTAACGTTATAATACTTTTATCTTTAATTAAGTCTCATTTAACCTTTTAATGCATTTTCACAAGTAAAAGCTTGATTTAATTTTGTTTCTTATATTTACTATAACTTTACGAAAATTTGTTGCCTATATCAAATTGTTTGTCACGAAGTGGAATAAATATAAGCAAAACTGGTCAAATGACCTGATTTAGACACAATTGTACATTTTTTAACACCTCGTCTATCTGCTGAAATATATGAAACACATACACACACACGTATATATATATATAGGTGTGTGTGTGTATTTCGACTGTTATATATGAAATAATGAAATTATTCCTTTCTCTAAAGATCATTGAAACCAAACCTCACGGATAATATTAGGATAAAAAAAAGATATCCCATTAACAATAAACAGGTAGCATTTCCTGCAGGTGAAAAAGTAAAAAATATCACAACAATTAGAAGAGAAAGTATAAAGAATATTATTAAAATAGAAAAAAAAATGCCCAAAGAAATGTCTTTTTTCTTTGCCAATTGCTTGCAAATGTGTATCACAAATATTGTTCTTTATTAAATATGTATCGAGAATAATCAACGTAATGTTCACGTTTTCTTGAAAGAATTTATTAGTAATCGAGCTGGCAAGCACTTAAAACTATTCCAACAATGGATGGATGTTTGGCGCACTGGAAAGAAAAAAAAAGGGCGGATATAGAAGTAATATAAACTGTATTGTCTCTCCATTAATAAAGCGAAAAAAAATAAAGGAAATGTATCTGTACACAAGTATTTGTATTACCCAGAAAAAATTAAAATAACAAGCAGGATCTTGTACACTCACTATGGCAAAATGTAACGTTTTTTTCTAAAGAATAAAAAAGTTGAGAAAAATTAATTGAAAAAAAAATTTCACTACAAATATTTATTCTAATTGTGAAGCAAATTTTTTTTTTAAATATTATTCAAATATTCAATATTTAAATCATTAATGAGTAATAATGCAGCCCACATAATATTTTATTCAAGTGTATGATATGATAAACGTGTCTTTAATATCGGTTACATTTCGCTTTCTATGAACCGGTATTGAGTAATCTAGCTGCATTTTGTTTTTGAAAAAAAAAAAAAAAAAACCATTCTTTTTCAAAAACCATTCTTTTCAAAACGTTTGATTTCAAAATGTTTGATAAAAACTAGTTCCTAATTCTAGACTTATTTATAATGAAATCCCTATTGTTCCTAAAACATATTAGTAACTATTAGATCGTATTTTCCCCCATTCTAATATGGTAACAGTTTGTCATCAGTTTCGTTTATTTCAAAACCATTTTTCGTTCTTTCAGATCAAAGTGTAAAAAAATAGTTCATAAAACACTCGCTAATATAAATGAAAGTTATACGTAAACAAAGACTTTATTAAACAATCGAAAATGAAAAAGATATAATAATGTGTGAAAGAAATATATCATGAAGCGCATCGTTATTAAAATTCTAAATGAGTTTTGTTTTAAGCGACTTTTTCGAAATAACAAAATAATATCGGTTCGTATAAAAGCAACCCTGTACGATCCACGGAAATATCATATGACATTTTTCAACACCTAACTCGTTTCGCTGTTTCCCGATAATTCAATCATATATGTTCGAAACTCATTTTATATGTAACAACTGAATAGTGATCTCAAGAGTAGTGTAATATAGTTCTTGCTTCCTTAAGATTCGTATAGCACATAATCGCAAAAATAAAATGAAAAGTCCTTATTTTCCCAGTAAAGTAAGAGTGGCCGCAATCGAACTTGAGAGCGCAATGACAGTAAAATATGTAAATAATCAATTGGTTCTGGATGGAGTGGAAGGAAAATTGGTTCAATGCTTGGCTGACAAACTCGGTTTCGAGATAGAAATTCTTTTATCACCAGATGACGAAGTCATATCTGATTTGGGAAACGGTACGTTCGGTGGAATCATTGGAATGCTACAGAGAGGAGAAGCTGACATGGGAGTAATGGGCTTAGTTATTTCTGAAGAAGTAACGGAAGCCGTTGATTTCAGCGTCCCGTTAAGCGTCCTTGAAATGACTTTTTTGACAAAAGAACCTGGAGAAATGCCGAAAGTGGCAGCATTCACCTATCCCTTCAGTCTGGAAGCCTGGTTTTTATACGCATTCATGATATTAGCAGCCACGATTCTTTTTCAGAGAATAATGTTCAGAAACGCCACATTTTTCGGCAGTTTTCTGTCGGTGTTGGGAAGCATCGCTTCGCAAGCAATGGAAAATGTCAAGGACTCTCCTTGGAGAAGAGTGATGTTTGGTTTCTGGTTGACAATTGCTTCCGTCATGCCTTTCTTCTACAACACCAGTTTTCTGTCCTTCTTGACCATGCCACAAAAATTGCCTGTCCCTAGAAATTTCGAAGAGTTATCGAATGCAGTTTTAAGTGGAAAGTACAAATGTCTGACACCCAAAGAAGCCAAAGACAGAGGTTTACTACTTGCCAGTGCAAATGAATATATGGTGGAACTGGGAGAAATCATTGAGAAAAATAACTGGAAATACTCGTACGCAGAACAGTTCACAGACCACTTGGATGATCCGGTTGCCATAATTATAGCGAAAAAAGTGTTCAAACTGCTTGTAGGTTCGCCACCCTACGTCACCGTGAAAGCGTCTGATGATTATTTAGGTGTTTGGCATACAACGATTAATTGGATAAAAGGGTTCTGTTGTCGAGAACGAGTGGATGAAGTTCTCTACAGTTTAGTGAATAGTGGATTGTATGAAAAATGGATCAATGATTACGCGTTTCGTGATAAATTGCATAAGAGGTTGGAAGTAAAATATGAAGAGCCAGAAATGCAACTGACATTAGAAGATCTTAAAATGGCCTTTTATGCTTTATTCATTGGTTATGCTTCGTCTTTTTTGGCTTTGTTTGCAGAGATATTGATACCAAAACGCCTTGCTATTTTTTACTCTTAAATTATTTTCACATAAAAAATACATTGTTCTACAGAAACACAAGGTAACATTATTCATAGTATTTCAGTAATACAAAGAAACGCTTTTGCTACCAATTTGATATTCATTGTCTTAAGATAGCACAATAAAATAGAGCTTTAGTTTCTGTTCTTTTTGTTGTTGTTTTTTCTAATATTATCATTTAACTTTGAAATTCTGATATATTTATAAAATTACACATTAGAACCCGTTTCTTCGCTGAACATTTAAATGACAATTATGCAGCTTTATTACTAATTTTTAATCATTTATTACATTTGAAAATATGCTCCTATTGTAGAAAATAAATTTTGAATTTTACTTATAAATCCTATAAAATACTTTATCTTCTTGTAAGCCTCTCATTCTTTTATATTTCAATGTCGGTACTGTTAATTTACAGTTTTTTTTCCTCACGCTTCATTTATTATCAAACCTTAAATTCTTAAACCTCATTTTTATTACTGTATTTCAGGAAGGTTTTTTCCTATGATTTTTGACATTTTTTTCTCAGCAAATAAATAACGCATGTAACTAGTGGTAAAACATCACACCAAAATCAATAGAATTTTAAGACCTTACGTATCACCTACAAAATTCACCTGGAAACATATTATTTGGAACGTACCCTACAGAAAGTACAGTACATAATAAAATGTACTTTTAAACAAAGTACATTTTTAAACAAAGCTCAATAAAAAATAAATGACACCATTATTTTGATTTGTGAGCAGTTGCACTTAATTTATAATAAGTCATTTTTTTGCGTTCTTTTTTATTCTTTAATCAAAAGAGAAGAATATATGAAGATAATTTAAATTAATTTCCATTTTAGAAAAGAGAAGAATATATGAAGATAATTTAAATCCAGTAGCGGTTTTAACTATCTATCTTAAAAAAAGAAAAAAATATATAGGAATCACATTTATTCCCTGAAAATGTAAGAGCTTAATTATGCAAAACATCCAGTTTTTTTTATAGTAAGTCTGGAGTTTTTATTGTAATCTGGAATTATATTTTCAAATTAACTACCAGTCTTTTTAAATATGTCCGCTAAAACACAAGATAATACTCTGATCAAACCTCTGCTAGTTGCCGATCACAGATTCTCTTCCCAATTACTCTATTTACTGCGTTTTTTCATTCTTTCACGCTGGAACCATACCTTAAATTTAGTAAATAATAAAATCGTAATCTATATTATGTACTTATATTGAAGAGAAGCAATAATATTTCGGAGGAAGAATACAAACTGCGGTAAATACCACTGTTTGTCAAAGAAAATACAATATATATATATATATATATATATATATATATATATATATGATTATATCTTGGTTCGTTTTTTGTTTTGTTTATTTCAAGCTTTGACTTTCAAAACTTATAAAGTAACTCTAAAACTACTTGGCACTCAATTTGGCCTCAAAGTAACTTTGAATGGAGTTATTCTTATGCCATTTATGTCAGTTCATCTCAAATTTATGGCTATACTTATACTTTTTTTACTTAATTTTTTTTTCATTATTGTACAACAAAATACACTAGTTCTCAAAATTAGGAAAATTTACATATTTTGTCCAATTGCATGAAAAGAATTGAACGAAATGTAAAAATACTGCTTCGAAGAAAAGATGCAAATTTTGTATGTCGAATACACAAGCGTATACGTCTATGCGGGCTGAACTTGTCGAAATACAGAATTTATAAACGCGATTGACAAAATCCGCGTTTCGTTCACTAGCACATTTCGTCGAATTTCTCGATGTTTTTTAGTCTCAATCGCTTAAATTAAAATTCAAACAATTAAACTGAGTAACAACCAACTTTTAGATTATAGAAAGAGGTGGCGAATTGTGAGTAGCTTAGGAGCAGATCAGTCTCACATCTAGATTTGCAGAGAATTCCATTTAAATTCCAGCGTCTTTTCCAACTCCTTGAAACTGTTTCAGTGAACTGCGGATCGGTAGTGAGAAAGCCTGGGCAAGATCGTCCAAGAGCCACGACAACCAGAGAAGATCGTCATTTGCTCATTATAATGCTAAAGCTTCTCAGATCTCTCATGAGTTGTATGCGGCCATAGGAGCCCGAGTTTAAAAGGTGACTATTTCCAAAAGACTTCATGACAAATGGCTGTTTGCAAGCAGACTTATTGTTTGAGCCTGTTAACAGGAGAGTCCATTTAAAATGGTGCAGAAATCGTAGAGATTGGAACATGGATAATGGACGACCGTTCACTTCATTGATGAGTCCCAATTCAGCCTAACCAGTGATTTTCGTCGTATTTTCATGTGGAGAGAACCAGAGATCTGCTGCCTGCCCTCTAATGTCTGAAAATTGACCATTACGTCAGTGGAGGCTTGATGGTCAGGGAAGTATCATGTTGGATGGCCGCACACACTCCCATATCTTTGGAAGAGGCACTGCGACTGCTGAGAAATATAGAAAAGAGGTCTTGGAGCCCTATGTTGTTCGCTTTTCAGGGGTGCAGTTTTTCCTGGTTTCATTTTTAATGGATGCCAATGCCAGGCCACATAGAGCTCATCTCGTCGAAGAATTTCTCAAAATGAGGATATTCGCCGGATGGATTGGCCAGTCAGATCTCCATAACTCAATCCTATAGAGCATGAATGGTTATTTTTTGTATTATATCAACCCTAAGCACAAACGAAATTTCAATCTGTCCATTAGTTCTAGAGATACTCAACTAAATCGTAAAATTCTCTTAACTTTGAACAACGGTGTGAATAAAAGTCAAAATGATTGCCGTAGAGATTTTAACCATGTGCTATGGAAATGATTTGTTTATTTTATCTCCTCAGCTTTTAATATAATATTTTATTATTTATATATTTTGCTCAATAACTTTTTTACAGAGTCATTGTAGAAAAATATGTGTCAGTAAAATTGTTAAAAATGTTGATAACTGTACGTGTCTGACAGATTTTTCTCTTTTCTTTTTTTTTTAACAACTTTGTTCAAAAGAACAGAGTACTCATAAATATTTTCGATTTTCATCAAATAATATTATTACAGTAATGATTATGGCAACAGGGATTTAAATTTCAAAATTCCTTTTAGAAGCGAATTTGGTGGATAAGTTTTGAGCTCCTCAAAAAAATAGAACTAAATTCCTTGCAATACATAATCATTGTCTCTCCTGACAATCTTCATACTCCAAAAGGAGTTTAATGGCTATTCCGTCTTCGAGATATGTCTGAGGAAACGTATTGAAAGAAAAAAAACATTATCTACTATATACGATAAAATATATTAGAAGAAATTATGTTTCCTCTTTCATTGGATTTTCCAAAATCATAATAATAGAAATCTAGAAGTGTAAGATTGAAGAGGCTGAACAGCGATTGAAATTCGTTTCGCGGGCCATTTTCTACAAAAAAGTGGCAGAATTTATAGCTCTCTAGTTTACACAAGAGGAATGAAGAGAAAGAGTTTATAATGTGATGAATATATTGTTATGAATCTAATGTATCCATTCATGTTTAAAGGTAGAAATGTCACGAAAGCTAATTGTATTACATTGCAGAAATTTGTGGAATTTATTAAAGAGTTAGTGTTAAAAACTCCCAATAGATGGGGTAGTTTGAACATTGATTTTGTATTTTCGTTCCCGCGAAGCTAGTAATAGTGTAGCTGTAATAAAAATGTGGTGAAATAAAGACGTGTTAAATTTCCGTGGATCCCCATTTACCTTTTTTTTTGTGTCAGACAAAAGTGTTGCTTCAAATTATGTGTAACGAAGCTAAAAATCAATTAGTCATTATTTTCCAAAAGAACCAGCTAAAACTTTGGATAATGTGTAGTATTTTTATTGGTAAAAAGAACTTCTATTGTTGATACATTGCGTCTAAATTTATGAAATATGCCAAGGAATTACAAAGACACAGTTCTCAAAATATTGTTATTAAAAGAATTTTATGAATTGCTTCATTCCTCAGGGTCTTACCTTTTTTAGTTAAGTACGAGATTCATGATCTCAAGCATACCTACTGATATTTTTGTTCTCGTTGGGTTTAGTGTCTTCATATAGATAACTGTAACCCTAACCGTGACACCCATACTATACTCTTACGTTTTTTACCCTTCCTCTTTTTAACGAATTTTTATACTTTTTCTTTTTCTTTACCAAACGTTTGGAACACACACACTAATTGTTTGGCATCTAGATTTGCAACTGCACCATAAAATTCTACTTACACTTATTAAGAAGCTCCAGAAAAATGTAATTTTTATAGAATTTCATCATGTTTGACATGTACTCAATTAAATGAACCGATTGTAGGCGTTCCGATTGAAATTAAAGTATTACATTGTTTACCACATGTCTTAGATATATTTCAGCTATAAATTTCTGTATTCTATTTAAAGCCTTTAATTTGTCATAGATTTACGAAGATCCTTTATTTTGAAACTTTTTAACTAACTGTGATTGTCATATTGCTTTCCAAAGAAACGGCTTGCCTGTTTTCTTAGTGTTTCTAAGGCCGCGAATAATAGACATCATTAATGCTGGTGATGCCGATAGAAAATCAAAAAATAAAAAATGTGTGTTGCTCATGGGTTGAACCCATTTACAGGAGAGAACACAAGGATCATGCAAAATATTCTTTCTTTCTAAAAATCTATTAAATGTTACAATACGATCTAAGTGTATGCCATATTCTTCTAAGAAAACATATTAAATTTTATCAATATATAATGCACCAATAAAGTGCTTCATTTGTTTCAATTAATTAAAATAGGTTATTTTACTTTTTATAATGATATTAGTTTAATAATCAAGCATTTAGTTTCGTTTTCTTATTTCGGAAAAAAATTATCCCTAACGGTAGTTTTAGCAGTTAAAATATCGGTCGTCCTACTGTAAAACAGCTTTTACAATATCAATTGTTAGATTGGAATAGATTTGCAAGTATATAATATGTTTGTTTCAATTCGTTCAGATACAAACTAAGTACATTTTGTAATCTATTTTTACATATAAATTAAATCAAGAAGGATTTATTTTGATATTTAAATTTATTTTCAAAATGTTCATTTTATTAATATTTATTTTTATGTTTCAGAAAAAATCCGAAAATCTTGTATTCAAATTTTGTGGAAAACAGGAGGTCACTTGCATATTGAGTATAACTGTGCATAATTATTTTCTTAATCAATATTCTAACTATCAGCATGTATTTCAAAACTTATTACATAAGAATAACTAGTGCAAGAGGCGTTTTATAGCACATTTACATATGTACGTATAATATATTAGACATTTCCAATATTTTGAATTTGATTAAATGTAAGATTAATTTCCAATGATGGTTATATTTTCTTAGCAATTTTGATCCAATTGTTATGTATTTCAAAAGTGAAAGGCAGATAAAATAGACATATAAACATATATAATGTTTTTCACGTGTGCTTTTATTAATTCAAATTAAGGTTCCTTAGAAATGCGTAAATTAATTATATTCGTAGAAATGAATTAGTTCTTTAGAATTAAATTTATATGAATACATTTAAGGTATTCTTCGAGGTATCTATAAGTTAAGTTAGCCAAAGAACGGGCTAATATTATTTCTTTAAAAATGGGCAGTTCTTCTAAAAGAACAGAAATTCCCTTATATAATTGTAATGCACACCAGAAAGGACACGTTGATGCTTTTATCTTCAATAAAAGCATGGTGTACAAAGCATCTTTACATTTTCTCGTATTTCACTCACTGTTAGGGAATTTAACATGGCGAGACTAAAAAATTTAAAATATGAGCCAGAGATTAACGTTGACAGAATCATACATTTTTATGCTTAGGATTCGGAGCCCCGTACACTACATGTATTAAGGAACATCACAGCCTGATGTCGCAAAATTTCAGATCAGGTGGTAGTGTTGATCAGGGTGTGGGACTGATATTTTTATAAACTACAAAATGCGTGTTGAGCAGATGCTTCACTGGATTTCGAATGATCGGAGTAGCGAAAAAATTGTGCTATCCACTCATCCATGCTTTTGCAGTTCTGGAATGAGCAAGTTGAGCAAAGGAGATTCGTAACGTATCCCGTCGAATGTACAAATGAAAGTACTCGAACTACCAACCTCCTCAAAAAAGGACATGTCTAATATAAATGATACTGTAAAATCGTACCACACCATAGACTTTTAAGAATGAAGAGGCAATGGCTGGATTTGGAATGGATTCTCTCTTGCCCATACTTTTCAAATTTTGAACATTGCCTTGGAGATGGAAATGGATTTCGTCTGTCCACAGAATGTTTCATGGCCCTAATATATGTCAGCAGGAATCAACCCATGAGCACGCGTAATTTTGAATGATTAGTATCTCAGTATGGTTCATAAAATTTGTCGAACCATGCTGACAGGCATGTCTAAAATTCGAGAAACGTATTTCTTGTAAAGGCATAACAGTTCCACTTCTGTTTTTGTACCCGATTTGCAATGTTAATTTTACTAAATTTCGGCAACAAGCTTTTTCTGTCGTCTTACGATATTTAATTATTTTCATTTTTTTAATTGAATTTTCAGCCATTCTCAATTTCTTACCACCTTCTCCATTATATCGAAAGCCTTTATAGTAGCACACTTGTTCCATACGTTAATCTGTTTTACGAATCTGTTTTATGAAAATTGAAACTTACTTTATAATTCCTTCTTTTCGTTATTTTCCTGATTAGACTAAATCATTACAAATTTTACGCTCATTACACTTAATGTATAAATTGTTTCAATACACGTCACAACCTAATACCCTACTTGCTTAAGGTACATGTGAGTTCATCATTTTGTTTTCGCTTCAACAGGCAGTGCTGCGAGATCCAAGAAAATAAGTTTATTATAGGACCATGAAAGTTTGTGATTCGGCCCACGCCTATATGACATGTGCTTTCAAATACAAGAAAATATAATTTGTTTCACATAATGAATGAACTAAATTCATGTGTCGTTGACAGTTTAGGAGTCGTTTTATAAAACATATATTGACACTAAAACTATAAAACTTCCTCTTATCTGAGGAAAAAAGTGATTTATATATATATATATATATATATATATATATATATATATATATATATATATGTGTGTGTGTGTGTGTGTGTATTCCAACTATGATGATGAAGTTATTCCTTTTCCTAAAGAACTTTGAAATAAAACATCACAGAAATATTAGGATAAAAAAAAATATCCCAATAAATAGATAGCAATGGCTGCAGGTGTAAAAGTATGAAATATCACAACAATTAGAAGAAGAAGGTATAAAGAATGTGGTTCAATTGGGAACGAAAAATGCCAAAGAAGTGTCCTTCGTGATGATCTTTTCTTTTCCAATACCATGCAAGTGTGCACTACAAATATTGTTTGTCATTAAATATGTATCGATAATAATGAATGTAAAGCTCACATTTTTATTGAAAGAATTTATTAGATATCGAGCTACCAAATACTTAGAACTACTTATTCAAACAATGGAATAGATGTTTAGTGCCAGAAAGCAAAAACGGGCGGATATAGAAATGATATAAAATGTGTTGTCTCTTCATTTTTGTTACTAACGCGAAAAATAAAAGATATGTATCTATACTCAAGTATTTGTATGAAGTAGAAAATAAAAGTGAAACAAATAGGGTCTAGTATACACATTGAAGTAAAATGTAACATTTCTTCTGTATAATAAATAAGTTGAGAATAATGAATAAAAAAATCATTAAAGTATTTATTCCAATTGTGAAGCATAAAATTATTTAATGTTAGTCAAATATTCAGTATTTGAATCAATAATGAATAATAATGTCGTTCACATAATATTTTATTCAAATGCATGATATGATAAATGCTACTTTAATTTTCGTTACATGTTTATTTCTATGAAGCAATTCTATGGAGCAATTTAGCTTCATTTTGTTTTTAAGAAACCCGCAAATCACCATTTTAACGACTTTTGAAAAGTTTGATAAATTATTTCCCAATACTTGAATTTTTATTTAAAAAAACCTTTATTGTCAGGAAAACCTATTAGTAACCATTATATCGTATTTTTTTATTTTAATAAGCCAACAGTTTGCCTCGTTTGTTTAAAAAAATTTCGTTTTTTCAGATCAAAGCACAAAAAATAATACACAATCTCTCATTAATCTAAATGAAAGTTAAATGTAAACAAAAAGTTTAATGAACAATCGAAAAAGGAAAAAAATAAATAATAATGTGTGAAAGAAATATAACTCAAAGTTCATCGATATTAGAATTCTAAATGAGTTTTGTTTTAAATGAGTATTTCGAAAAAACAAAATTTTATCGGATAATGTGAAAGCAACTCTATTCCATCTAGCAAAATGTCAGATGACAATTTTTTCTACACCTACCGCGTTTCTCGGTTTACCAATTATTCAAAGGGAAATATGTGAGAAACTCATTTTTTACATAACATTTGAACCACGATCTCAAGAGTTGTGCATAAAAGTTCTTACTTCCTTAAGATTTGTATAGCACATAATCGCACAAAAACATGAAAAGTCCTTATTTTCCCAGTAAAATAAGAGTGGCCGCAATTGAACTCGAGGGCGTAATGATGGTAAAAAATGTGAATAATCAATTATTTCTGGATGGATTGGAAGGAAAACTGGTGCATTGCCTGGCTGACAAACTCAATTTTGAGATAGAGATTCTTTTAGCACCTGATGACGAACTCATATCTGTTTTGCGAAATGGTACGTTCGGCGGCATCGTTGGAATGCTACAGAGAGGAGAAGCTGATATAGGAGTAATGGGTTTAACTATTTCTGAAGAAGTAATGGAGGCCGTAGATTTCAGTATCCCGTTAAGCGTGCTAGAAATGGGTTTTGTAACGAAAGTACCTGGAGAAATGCCGAAAGTGGCAGCATTTTCCTACCCCTTCAATCAAGAGGTCTGGATCTTATATGCTTTGATGATTTTAGCCGCTACGACACTTTTTCAGAGAATATTGTTCCGAAACGCCACACTTATCAACAGTTTTCTGTCGGTATTGGGAAGCATCGCTTCGCAAGCAATGGAAAATGTCATAGACTCTTCCTGGAGAAGAGTGATGTTTGGTTTCTGGCTGACAATTGCTACCGTCATGCCTTTCTTCTACAACACCAGTTTTCTATCCTTCTTGACCATGCCCCAAAAAGTGCCCGTCCCCAGAAATTTCGAAGAGTTGTCGAATGCAGTTCAAAGTGGAAATTACAAATGTCTATCAGCCAAAGAATCTAATGAGCAATATCTGCTTCAAGTAAGTGTGAATGAATATATGGTAAAGTTGGGTGAAATCATTGAGAAAAACAATTGGCAATATTCATTCACAGAACAGTTCACAGACCACTTGGAACATCCGGTTGCTATAATTATAGCAAGAAAAGTGTTCTCTATACTTGTAGGTTCACCTCCTTACGTCACCGTGAGATTGTCCGATGATTATTTAGGAGTTTGGTACACAGCAATTAATTTTAGAAAAGGCTTCTGTTGTCGCAAACGAGTGGATGACGTTCTCCACGGTATAATCAATGGTGGATTGTACGAAAAATGGATTAGCGAGCACGCATTTCGTGATACTTTGCATAAGAGATTGGAAGTGAAACACGAAGAGCCAAGATTGCAGCTTATATTAGAAGATCTGAAAATGGCCTTTTATGCCTTATTCATTGGATATGCTTTGTCTTTCTTGGTGTTCTTTGCAGAGATATTGATAACAAAACGCCTTGCCATTTTTTACTCTTAAATTATTTTCATACGAAAGATATATTGTTCCAGTGTTTAAAAAGAGCTCATAGTATTTCACAATATATATATATAAAATTCCTTACCCTTTTTTAACACGATTTTAAAATAAAAATAACACTGTTCAGCAATATACTTTTTAACACGAAATTTTTTTTTAGCACAAATGTCCTCAAGTTTTTTTTTAAATTCTAATTTTGAATTTTGACAATGTAATTAGAAGATAGTCCGTTTATGGCCACACATGAGTGAGTGACTTGATCTACTTCATGGTATGTTTACTTTGTATACAGGAGTTACGGGGAATACCCAAATTTTATGATCATTTCTTTCTTTATTTTGTTGTACTTGAACTTGTACACAGCTTTTTGGTTTCCAGGTAAATTGTAAATCCATGACGTTACTCTTTCGACTATATTTATTCAATCGTTTTTTTAACATATTAGCATCTTGAAGTATATCTATTAAATCATAATTTCTGACACGTATGATATTTTGTTTCACAAATTTCTATGCATTTTTTCATTTCGATTCGATAATGACGAAGTTGAAGCTGAAGTTCAGCTATTAACAGCTGATTTATTTCGCGAAAGCTTGAAATTTGCTACAAGCTTGTAACAACATTTTCTTTGATTCTGACAAGGATGGTGCATTAAAATTTCAACGTAATCTTAAGTTTAATGTAGCAGATTATCAAGAATTATATAAGCAAAATGAGGAAGGGGAAAAAAACAGCAATAGAGCCCGCTAATAACGAACGAAATTCTTCAATTGAATCAAAGCCGACAGTTTTGCTAGACATTTGTGACACATATACTGATGACATAATTTTTTCTCCAATTCGTAATAAACGTACACGCTTGCAATCAAGCAGCGATTAATAGTTGTTCGTAATTTTATTCGGAATTTCAATTTGAATTTGCTATACGTTGTATGTACTTATGGAGTGAATTTTTACTGTATACTAATTTTAATTTTTTTAAAAATAAAAATGAACTGTTTGTGTTTTATAAATATGTAATATGGATTTCATTATTACATTTTTACACTGTTTTTCGGGAAAATATTTAGAGTATTTTCATCTCATACGATTTTTTAAAGTTGTGGAACATATCCACAATTTTACCATATGTCGCATGCATTTTTGCATGTAAGAGCAATATATATTTTTTGCTTCTATTAAGAAATTCATTTTCTTAAATATCACAACCATTAGATGTTTACAAGTGAGACTAAACGTTACTCAATTTTTATATTACTTTTAATATGAACATTTAAATTTCCAATTATGTTATATTTATGAAGTAAACATTTTATAAACCTCTTAATATCCCATTAGGTTATCCCAATCGTCGTTATCGAGCTACACACACAAATTCTGAAGATAAGAAAATAATTACTCATTTGTAATCCTTTGTTTCACTCTATATTATTATACTATTGTTGAGAAATAAGTACTGAATATTACTAATTAATCCCTTAAAAGTGTTTTTTTTTCCTGCTTTACAGCAAATCTTTCTTATGATTCAATGTCCATACTTTTTTCTTACTGTGGGTGTTATCACACGTTTTCATATCTTAAGGATATTTCTAAATCTTAGATTCTCAATCCTCCATTTTTAATAAGATTACACCTTGGAACTTTGATTTATTTTCTTTTTGATTTTTTGTATTTTTCTGTAACAAAAATGACTTTTGTAATAGGTAGACACTAGATCTTCATAAATACAATTTTGAAAGCAGACCAAAACTTGCCATTTACCAAAATAATATTTCAATTACCAAAATTCAATCATGGAAATATATATGGATAACGTAATTTTTTTTCTGACAATTTGTATTTCTAAACTTGCAAGAAACCTTTTGTGTTCTTACTATTTCCTTTAAAATCTAAAAAATATTTGGATGGAGATTAGTATCATTTGCTCTTCCCCCTAAACTAGGAAGTTTACAATTAACTTACTTAAAAAGAAATATTATATTGGAAGTATATTTCCATCTCTAACTCTCTAGAGATCACTCTCCTCACAATAGCGATCTCCAATAACACACAATAGAGATCAGTCTCCTCTCAATAGGATCATCTCCTCACAATAGGGATCTCCGGTTACAGAACCTCTGTCGAAAATGTGGACCTCAGTCCGCCCGTTCAGAATAATGTCTCCCCAAACTATAACTCCAGGACCAACGTAACGGTCTCTTTCCGTGATGTTACTGGGATGAAATCCTGTCCCGACCTCTCTCCTAATCAACTAGCGCTGAGAATAGTTTGTGACACTGAAATGACACTCATTTGTAAAGAGAACACGACTCTATTGAGGAGATATCCAGTTTTTGTGCTCTTCAAACCACTCTAAGCGGTCATGCAGATGGCCAACTTTCGAAGGGATGTAGCGTTCAGAACAACGGGCGAATAGGCAATCTTTGTGAGGGCGTCTGGCCACAGTATGCCGCAATACTTGTTACCCTGTTGATGTACATAGTTACTGAGCAATGGCGCTTGCTGACAACTATCGGACTTTTTTAGCCTGAAGGACGATATATCTGTCATCTACTGCAATAGTTTTCCTAGGGCGGCCACCGCCAACCTTTCTAACAGTTGTACCCATGTTTTGAAGGGATTTCCAAACCCGCGAAACGACACTTTTGTTGATTCTGATGTAGCTGAACTCTTCAGCTAACTTTTCTCAAACTACGCCCCTTCTTCAACTTTTTGATCATTCTTCCACGTGTGAAGTAGTCCAGGTGATTTATTCTAGCCATATTTCATGAAAGAACTCACTTGCACTTGCAGTAAGTTTAATTGCGCCACCGTTCTTCTTTTTATTGTAGTCCTGAGCTACGAGCGCCAACCACTACGTAACTCACGTCGCCTATGACATTTACATACGTCCCTGATATTTACATACGCATCACCTTTCTACTGAACTGTGTGTTCATTGCACTGATCGCAATAACCCCTTTTCTGCAATTTCATGGCTATCTGCTTAGAATTTATATTGTCGCTTAAGTTTTCCACACCAGTGTAGAACAACCTAAGCGGTCAAAACGAATGCCATAGAAATTTGTGCCATTTACCATAGAAATGCAAATTTTTACTCTCCTCATTTAAATTGTTCTTTTCCTCTCTTGTATTAACGCTTCTTTATACAGCCATTGCATATAAATATGAGTCAATAACATCTTTTTTTCTTTCTTCCTTTTCTTTCATTATCTCGTTCAAAAGTGAGTAATTCGGTACAGACTATTGATAAGTGTTCAGGTCAATTCATCAACTATAATAAAACTGCAATGATAATGATGGAAATAGTGATTGAGATTACGAAATTTCTTCTGAAAGTAAATTAAATTCGTAAGCGGAATTTGAATTCTCGGAATAAATTAATGTACGAAATTCCTCGCAATTGTTTGCTATTCAGACAGTCTTAATGCTATAGATGGAGTTCAATGTCAAACTAATACACATCGCGCTATTAGGACTTAGGAAGCGCTTTGAAAGATTAAACATTATCTATTCCGTAAGCTAAAATATAACAGAGATATGTAACTTTATCTTAGAGTTAGCTATTTTCAAATTCATATTAAAACATATACAAAAATGTTAGGTTGAAGAGATTCATCTCCAATTGAAATTAAATTCTCGTTGCATTCCTTGGAAAAATTTAATGAAATTATAGTATCAGTAAGGTGTACAATATACGGTTATAAAATTCATCGACTAAATGTTGCATTATAACTTCATTGTACTAATACGAGAATCATGATTTCAAGTAACCCTAATCCTAGTCATCCTTTTTTCTCACGTGGTTTACTCTGTTTGGTAAACAAGGTTCATGAACCCCCGGGATATCCTTGTGAACCTACTCTATTTTTCGACCCTTCTTTTCAACCAATAGTTTCTCTTTTTCCCCCGAAAGTATAGATCAGAGATGTACATTGTTTGCGCAAAATAAACATATTTGGCGGTTGCGCCATAAACTTGTACTTACACTCCCACAAAAAGCTCCAAGAAATGAAATGAAATATGCAATGGATTAAATGAACCAATTGTACTCGATATGATTGGTATCAAGGAGTATATTTACATTCTTTATAATGTGCTTTAGACATGTGTTGCAGCTATAAATTCCTTATTTTATTTAGAGTATGTGACTTTATGTAAGTTTCTTGAAGATCCTATATTTTAAACTTTTATTAACTAACTCAGATTTACTATTTTTTTTTCAAATAACATATTTTCCTAACTGTTTTGAAACACGAATAATAAACGTTGTCAATGCTTTTGATACTAAAACAATTTTTTTTAAAAAAGAAAAGTGTGCTCTTCATATGTAAAACCCATTAAAAGTAAATAACTCAAGAACGGTGCATTAAACAGTTTTGATGTAAATCATATGTTAGAGGATACAAAGAAAAATAAGTGTTCAATAAGAATACATTGTTATTTTTTTCGTTAGGAATTTAGTATTTTAATCACTTAATACATATCTATTTCTACCATAGCCAGTCAAATTATTGGACTTAGTGTTTCTTGATTGAAGATATGAAATATTGATGTTAGGAAGGAAATAAACAAATTAACTTTATTATAATTGAACAAAATTGTATATTATCAATTTCCATTACAAAACACAAAGAAAAATAATTTTTCATTCATTGCTCATAGCATGTTTTACATATATAGGGTCTCCATTTTATATTTTCCCGCAAATATACTTTTCATATTTAGAACAAATTTTGTTGGTTTTATTTCCGTTACAATATCCTATTTGACTCGTCTAACGTTGATAAGAATATATAGTAGATTTGGACAACGATCGTTTTGTATTTGCTCTTTCTTTTGGTTGTTCACGGGCTTCTCGAAAATCGGCGGCAAATTCTAAAAAACCTTTGCTCGAGATATTTTCTCCTGTCGTTTTCTTGTACAAAATCCAGGCATTTATGCCAGCTAAATCAAGGATATTGAAAAATACTTGAAGTGGGCATTTGAAAGACTTAGATTTTTGTGGTATTTTTCCTCGCCATTTGATCGGTTATGTCCACACCAAATTTAATTTTATTGTAATGAACTGTATGCAATACGCATGTTCATCACAATTTCTGATCCAATAACTTTTTAAAGCAATACTTTGTTCTCCATGTCAAATGACCGGTTGTAGTAGATAACGGTATACGACCAGTATTACTCAAAATAAACAAAATACAAATAAATGAATAATACAATATTGACTGTATATAACTAATAGAAAAAGTCATGATGTCAAATGTGTAAAAGCGATAAGATGATATGCGCATTTTCAATGCAAACTTCACAAACGGTTATGGTATGTTTAGTGTTAAAATTACGTATTTTATTAATTGCGTTTTTATTTGATTTAACAATCAAACATATATTCTCAATCCAAATAACCGTAACTGTAATTCTTCGAAAATAAGAAGTTATGGGGTTGGATCCTAATTTAGGGGAGGGGGTACATTTAGCGCAATAAATTTTTGGGCGATAAATTGCCAAGTTGGCAATTATATAAATTTTAATGGAGCCCTAAAAATAAAAAAAGAGTTCGACTTTCCGTTATTTCCTTTTTCTTGCTAGAATGGATACCACAATTTTTGAAAATGGAACAGCAGTTGAAAGCGTTGAAAATTTTGTTCGGGCAGAAGGGGAAGAAGAAAGTCAACATTAGAAATTTGAAAGACATTGGTATAAAAACATTAATTTGAATATCGTAAGATTTGTCTGGTGAACGTGCTGAGAAACGTCCACTGAAAGCGTTGAAAATGTGTCGCTTTTAAAAATTCCGTTTTTCAGAAAGGAAAGAAATCCAACATTAAGAAAGCATTAGAAATTCGAATGAAATCGGTGTTAAGGCAGTAAATTGAATATATTGCGAGATCGGCAACAGTTTTCCTGCGGACTGGTGCAGACATTTCTTCAGCATAAGTTCAGAAAATTGTATCCATTCGTTTTTTAGAAATTTCCTTTTTTACGCAATGAATTTTTTACATGTCATCATTACTACTGAATTTCCAGTTCCAAAATATTTTTATGTTATATCATTCTTAATGCTTTTTTTTATGCTATTTCCTGTTCCGTTGAAACGCTTTGATGCTCAAAATCACCTTTTTTTTCTGCATTGTATTGTGTCTTAACGATGCTATATCATTTTCTATTGTTCTTTACGTTGAAAATCACCATTTTCTTACTACATTCTATAATGTATTCTCTATGCTATTAACAGGTTTTCAGTCTTCACTGATTTTTACATATCCTTTCTTTCCGTGAAAACTCCATCTTCTTTCAAAATTTGTCAAAAAGTAACCATTCCATCTTCTCCCCATTTCTAAAGGATTCGAGTTTGAAATACCCAATTTTAGTGCACTTTTGACGTGATTTCAAAAATCGCGTCAAGTAGCCCTCTTAAAATAGGATAGGACTTTTTTCTGCCCCTTCGGTGAAATACAGTTAGTCTAATCACTTGACGCGATTTCAAAAATCGCCAAAATTAGCGAAACTCAAATGGGTTGCAACGTCAAAAGCTACCATAGAGCAGAGAAAACAGGTTAACCACATTTGGCAAAATATTGCCAAACAAGGGTAGTTGAGCTATACTGCATTCCAAACCCTTACCTTCGATTTTCTGATGAAAATCTTCAAAAAGATTCTGCCCATAAGATGCAGTAAATTTAAAAAGGTAGAATTTCTTGTAGAAACTAGCCGTCATAAAAACAGTTTACTTATTGGTGTTGTGTAGACTATGAGACCCCTTTTCAGAGATTTAATAAATCCATAACTACTAAAGAAATATTCGCATGGCTGTATCCAAAACCCGAATAAGAGTGTAAATAGTGCGATATGGTCTCTTGTACGAATGAAAATATTTGTACAAGAATAGAAATTCATAGTTTTTAGTACACATGTTACTATATCTTTCTTTATTCTAGGAAATGTCTAAAAACTACAAATTTTGAGAAAACTGGACATTGAGACTGATAATTACACCATGCACTCAATGAAACGACAAATAGTGGTTGTTAGAATCAAGATTCTCTTATTTACAAAAAAATTAAGATTGTTAGGAAAGAAAAAGATTTAAAAGGAAAAGAAATAATGATGAATTTTTTTTTAAAAAAAAAAAAAGTGAGTAATTTAGAGTACAGAGCAGGGGGTATGTTCTCATTGTAAGAATTCATAGTTAAGAACCAATAAAATACATTTTTCTCAAAATGTTAATTTTTCATGCGCGATGTAGCTTTTCTAAGAAATTACAGTTCATAGGTGAGTAGTTTTTTTTTTTACATTTTCACTAGGCTTGTTAATATACACTAAAGGGAGCTTTTAGCAAAAAATGAAAAATGTATTTTTTACAAATTTATTTGTTTGAAAAAAAATAGTCAAATTTCACTATACCTGATTCACTATTTTGAAAATAAATAAAAAATCTCAAAATTAGACTAATGCTCTTTTCAGTATAATGAGAAAGATACATTTTATTTGCATAAAAAATTTCAAACTTGTATCTAGATCAGATTTTGAGAAAAAGTACAGCGAAATTGGCACATTTAACATTATCAGTAAAGAGGATTCCGAATTCTCTTAATTTACCTTCATGTTCCGTCGCAAATTTCTTAATATATTGTATTGAAGGGGATAGTATAACCCCCCCACACACCAGCTTACTATTTTACAATTATGATTTCTCAATGAAGACTATCTCCTAAAATTTAATTAAAAAAATAGCAATTCTTGCGTCTACTTCTTGAAATTCTGAACTGCACTGTATTTAACAAGCTCTATGGGGTTTTATACTAGCATTGCTTATATTAAGATAAAAATTTATTTCGAGTCAGTAAGCTAAAAACTATTAAAGCGTTAAAGTAAAACATTTAATAACAATAACTTTTTTCATTGAAAGAGGACTAGGTAGCATGCTATTTTCATCTAAAAATAAAATAAAATGTGTTTTAATATTTATTTTATCATTTTACATTATAGTTATATTTAAATCAATATATTAAATATCTTAGAGTGAATTTAAAACATATATTCGAAACAGAGACAGTATAAGCCCGTATTAGCACTTTTGTTTTGGCAGTGAGATATAAATTTTTTGTTGAACAAAGAAGGAATCAAAATTTTTGCAGGAAACAATATTTTTTAGATAGATATTTTACTAACAACAAATTGCAAACAGCAATCAAATGTTGCTAAATAGAATCATGATCAATGAAAATGATATACTAATATTGAAGTAGATTTTTGCGAGATCGAAAGGTGTAAGTAGATTGTCTATATTTAAAAATATCGTTTCTGTGCTTTTTCTAATCAAATGTATAATTTGCATAGTTAGAAAATTGATATTCAATCTTTCAAGTGCTCCAATAAAATCAAAATCCACCCATGAATGATTGTTTGGTTATAAAAATATAAAACAGAGCAAACTGATGTTTTATTTATGGTATGGGGGAAATATTTCAGTTGTTTGTACAGTGCATTGTGGTGTGTATACATTAAGAAATGTATTATATTAAATTAAAGGGTAGTGGATATACTTTAATATATATATATATATATATATATATATATATATAT
>BMAW01055204.1:29241-47144 GCA_019974015.1 Nephila pilipes
TGAGTATACTTCGGTTTTAGTTACGTAATTGCTGTTATATTTCGATTAGGTACTGTGATGTTCAGTGAGTAACGTTTGTCCGACCAATAACTGTTTCACAGCAGAAAAGCTGTGCGACGGCACGTTGTCTTGAGCTTGACTTTTTAGTGACCAGATTTTGCACAAAATGTTCGTCATATGCAAAATCTCTGGAGTTAAATTTTTTCCTCTCTTTTCTATGTTCCTAATATCGACATCATCCGAACACTCCAAATGTCGTCTTACAGATTTTTGTATCTTTTATAGTTTATCAGTTCCTGATGTCAATGTCGACAAAAAAGTTCAACTTTCAACAACCTCCCAACCTCAGGAACTCGTTTGTGCCGTTAAAAAAATTTGACTACGTGAATCAATTATCTTAAATACCCCTTTAATAATTTAAGCATTCAGTTAAAGTCTTTTTTTTTAAATTTCAAGATTTATGCTCTGCTTAATTATTAGCTTATGATGATGCGCACTGGCGACACAAACTCTTTACCCTCAAAACAAAAGAATGAAAACAACTAAAGAAGATGTAGAGGAACAGAATAAATTAACCTGCTCGAAGATATTAGGTCACTACATTCCATTCCACCCTCCATACCGTCACTGGACAGCTGGGATGAGCGGGCAGTCTGTTTCCAATGTTCCCACTGTATATATATATACTGCATATATGCTCTTATATATATATGTGTGTGTGTGTGTGTGTGTGTGTGTGTGTGTTGTTTCTTCTTTGAAACTTCGAGTTCATTTTGAAATCAAATAAAGTCATTCCATGGTCAATTTTAAAAATTTATTGTCTACACATCATTCACTTCATTCCGTAAAGGTGACAAATGGCGTGGCTGGCCTTTATACATGTTAACAAGGCAAAAAACGAAGTGAAAGGAGCAGAGTATAAGAGAAGAAGAAACAACTGTTTGCGTCAGCTTTTATTCATGGGAACGAGGTACCCAGGATTCTCAAGGGATCTCGCCTAACGCGAACAACATCACTGCGATAAATTAAACTGCTATCCTGGTAGGCTACAAATCGACCCCATCAAATTCAGAGAGTAATTGTGGCATTTCTTCATATATGAGGCATTACAAAAGTTTCCGAGGTAACAACTTCATTTGTTCGTATATAGAGCTTCTGCACAGTTTCTTCAGTTAAATGCATTGTATGTAGGTGTCGCTACCGGCACCTGCATTCCATTAATGCTTTGAAAAGCTAATCAGTTTCATATCATTGGATATTCTTTCTGTCGTGTGAATTTCATTTTCGTAGCGTGTCGCCTTCTCGGTGTAGCAATTTTAATGCCCAGTATATATATTTTATATATATATATAACTTAAGAACTATATTATTATTCTTTAATCATATAAACAGTACGAGAGGCAATTTTTGTTTTCCCTTTTTTTACAATCTTTTATTTAACTTGTATGTTCATGTTCATATAAATGTCTTTCCAGATAATTTTTCTAAATTTGTACTTGAAATTTTGATCTATTTCCTATCATCTAATCGAGCTAAAATTTTCCACATACGTATAACTTGGATGATAATATTATACTATGATGTGTTTCAGCAGGTACTGATTATGGAGGGCGATTGCCCTTGAGGTTAGGGTCAAAAAACGTATTAAGAGCCTAAAACCTTTGAAAATTTCATATTATTTTGCATTTATAAAATTAGTTTTTCAACTTTTAGTACATTTTTAAATTAAATCTTGATTTCAAATTTTTTTACTTATATTTATTATAATTCTACTAACCTTTGCAGATGTTATATGAGAATGTTTGACATGAACTAGAATAATTATAATTAAATTTGTGTCTAATAGATCCATTCCATGTAATTTTTTGCCAATGGGGAAAATATATATTCATTCTTATTGTGAAGAATAAAACTATTTTTAATATTATTAAGATATTTTACTCTTCAATTAGTAATAAGTAATTATATTACCCACAAAAAATATTTTTTCAAGTATATTATATAATAAAGGCCATTTGAACTCGTTACATTTCGATTTCTACGCTCGCGCGAACCAGTGGAGAACAAATATTTTACAAGTCGAGTAGATTCTTTTCATTTTTACAAAAACAAAAAAATCAACATTTTGACGACATCGAAATGTTTCAAAAAATATTTCCCAAAATTAAATTTATCAAAATTTATTGTTCTTCAAGCTTATTTGCAACTAGTGGATCCATAATATTTCTAAACCCAGTATCGCATTAGTTTGTCTTTCATTAATTACAAAAGCAATCCCGCCGTTTCAGATAAAAAAATACAAAAAATGATACAGTAGTCACTGCTACTACGTGACTACAACTACGTGAAAGTCCAATACAAATGAGGAGTTTTCGGAAAACTCAGAAAAGTGGATAAATATGATAATGAGTTAGAAAAATATAACCAAATACATCGATATCAGATTTCGAAAGGAGTTTTATTTTAACGGAGGTAATAATATAATAACATAATTATATTGCTTTATGAGAGAAACCCTGAACTATTTACTGAAATATCAGATGATACATTTCCTCTCGATGTTTTTTCGATAATTCTCTTTTAAATGTTGGAAGCTCATCGTCCATATAACATCTGAACAGTCTGGAGAGTCACGTAATGCAGTTTTTGCACCCTTATTAACACAAAGCGTAATCACGCAACAATAAGAACAGTCTTTAATTTCCCCAAATAAATAATTGTGGAGCAATTTAACTGGAGAGCATAATGATAGCGAAAAAAGCAAATAATCGATTTTTTTTTCATGGACTGGAGGGAAATCTGGCTCAGATCTTAGCCGAAAATTTCAATTTCGAGATCGAATTTCTTTTGTCACACGATGAAAAAATATATGATTTCGGGAATTGTACATTCGGCGGTATCGTTTGAATGCTCCAGAAAAGAGCAGCTGATCGGGAGTAATGGGTTAACTATTACTGAAGAAGTAACGGAGACCGTTGATTTCAATGTCCCCTTAAACGCTTACGAGATGATTTTTGTGACAAGAGACCGGAGAAATGCCGAAAGTGTCAACGTTTTCCTACTCCTACTTTCGGGAAGTCTCGATCTTATATGCTTTGATAACGGCTGCAACTATTCTCTTTCAGAGAAAAATGTTCAAAAATGCCGCACAATTGAACGATTTTCTGTCTATGCTGGGAAGCATCGCTTCTCAATCGATGGAAAATGTCATAAACTCTCCCTGGAGAAGAATGATGTTTGTTTAAGGCAATAATTTCTAACGTCACGCATTTATTCTACAACGCACATTTCCTGTCCTGCTTGACCATGCCGCAAAAAGTACCTAAAACTTTAGAAGAGTTGTCGAATGCAGTTTTAAGTGGAAAGTACAAATGTCCAACACTCAATGAATCAAATGAGAAAAATTTACTACGTACAAGTGTGAATGAATGTATGATGAAGCTGTTAAAAATCATTGAGAAGAACAATTGGGAATACTAATATGCAGAACAGTTAACAGACCACTTGAATGATCCGGTTGCTATAATTATTGGCAAAATAGCGTTCAAATTATGTATAGGTTCACTACTCTTCGTCAGCGTAAAAGTGTCCAATGATTATTTAAGTGTTAAGCATACAGCGATTAATTGGAGAAAATGATTCTTTTGTAGCGAACTAGTGGATGAAGTTCTCTACGTAAGAGTATGTGGTGGATATTACGAAAAATGGCTCAATGATTTCTCTTTACGTGATAAATTGCAAAAGAAGTTGGAAGTGAAATACGAAAACCAGATTTGCAAATTATCCTAGATTTCACAATTAAACTATTTAAACACGAAAATTATATTGTTCTGCAATAATACAAACCCTTACACTTATCGCATAGTATTTTAATAATATTTAGGATATTTTCTATTTCCAAAGCGAAGTACATTGTATTAAGATTATCATACCAAGAAGAGTTTTACCGATGAGACCAATTTTTTCTTAGGTCTTGTATTGTTTCTAATATTATTGTTTTATATTTATAAATATATTTATTAATTTATGTTATATTTATTCAATATTACAAATAAATTCAGTATATTTTTTTTACTCCTTAAAACAACTAATGTCTTATGATTCGATGCCTATACTTATAGCTTTCTTTCTCAAAAAAAAAAAAGAAAAAGAAATACAAAAAACCAAAAATTAGATTCTAAATCCTCTTTATTTAAATTAGAGTATTCTTGGAACTTTCTTTTAAGTTTCTTTTGTTATTTATTTTCCTTTTTAGTAAGAAAAATATCTTTTGTTAGTGGGAGATGTTAGACAATAATAAATAGAATTTTTAAAACTTAAATATCACTTATCAAAATTATTTAGAAATACATTATTTGGTACAAATCTTGCAGAGCCCAATCATGAAAATTAATGGAAACAATTTTTATTGTTTGTGAACAATTGCATTACATTTATAATAAGCCGTTTGTGTTCTTTTTTTTCTTTGAAAAGAGAGAAAAATGTTGGAAAATAGATTAAATTCATTTCAATTTGTTCTAAACATGAAAATTTACAATTATGATTCTCATAAAAGGAAAAATATATGGAAAATATATTTCCTTCAATGAAATTCTTAGAATTTATCTGAGCATTCCATCTAGGTTTTATTGTGATCAGGAATGAAGATCAAAGTAACAATCTGTTCTTTTGAATATATTCCTCTACAAGAGCAAAAATATCGAGCTCAGTTCTCCACCGAAAGTCTATTTTTGGAATTTTCTCTTCCTACCTAGACTCGTGGCGTACATCTGCTGTACACAGCTCCTTTTTTATGTTTTTCCTTTTATTGTTAATTCACTCCCCATTCGATTTTCTTTTTACTTATACTATTCACTGGTATTTCATATTTTGGAGCCATACATTAAAAATAGTCAATAGTAATATCTTAATCTATATCATTTGATGATACTGAAGAAAACAAACGTTTTTCAGATGGAGATTATAAGCTGTGGTAATTGCCTCAATTTGCTAAAGAAAATATTTCTCCATTAGGTTTTTACTTGGGACATTCTAAATTTGTGACATTCTAAAATACTTTTAGACAGTGAAATTTCTACATCAGTTAGAAATTTTTTTAAATGTATATAAATGGTTTTTATATATGAAATTACAATTTTTTTAAACTTAAAAAACTCTTATAATGTAACAGAAAAATGATTGGTACTTCCATTATAACCCCAAAGCTACTTGGTTAAGCTACTGTTCTTAAACTCTTAATGACAGCTCGCTAAGAATTCGTTGCATTAATTATATTTTTGTGATTTTTAAGTATATTACAATTTTTTTTTCAATATTGTATATTAAGTGTATAAGTCTACCTAGAACGACAAAAGCGTTGAAAATAAAGTCCATGGAGATTTGAGCCATATTTTACAGAAATACCCTGCCTTTTCTTTCTCTTCATCTTTTATAATTATTTTTTCCCTAGAGTAAGCGTTACTTTGCATGCATGCTCATATTTATCATTGCATGCAAATATGATTGTTATAAGCAGTGATAATTGCACGTGCCTTAAAGATTTGAGACAGATTTTATAGAAATACACTCTTTTTCGTTCCTCGGCTTTTACTAAAACTTTTCCTCTTGGGCAAGCGCTTCTTTACTAAGATATTGTAAGTATGAATTAATATTGTTTCAAGGAATGATAATTACATGTGACTGACAGTTGGGCCCCCCCCCCATTATCTTGTTCAAAAAGCAAAAAGGCAGTGTTCAGCTCTTTTCATCAACTCGACAATATTTGCAGTGATGTTGATAGAAATAGTGCATCAGGTTTCAAAATTCCTTCTGAAAGCATATTTCATAAATGAAATTCTAACTCCTCAGATTAAATGGACGAACGAAGTCCCGCTTGCAACATTTTGTTGACTCTTCAAATACCCTTAATGCTTCAGATGGAGTTCAATGGTTAATTCTTAAAGAAACCGCTATTACTTCTAGGAGATATGCCTTAGTGAATCTATTCATTGAAAAAAACCATTATATACTCTGTATGTTAAAAATACGGTAGAAAAAAAATGAAGCTTCATCTTAACGTTTCCTATTTCCAAATTCATATTAAAACACATACGAAAGTGAAATATTGAAGAAGCTCACCACCAATTGAAATTGGAATTACGGCACAATTCCTATTATAAACTGGATGCTTTATAGAGAGGAGAAATGTTCGGTTCTAAAATTCAACAATTTTAAGTCTATCCCATTTTGTCCTATAGTACTCGTATTCTGTGAAATGATCTCGGTATAGTTTCAAAGAAACTAAGTATTGCGAAATCATTTTAATGTAACTCTAATGTTCCTGTGGTTTGATTACAAATCGGCTCGACTGAGAAAGAACAAATTTGTTCTTACTTCTCATTTATGATTTCCAATTGTAAAAAAATTATAAATTGTGTTTTACAAGGTTACACTGTAACACTCGAAGGACAACTATTGTTGCGTGATACGTGTTTCAGATCTGTATAGCACATGGCAAATAAGCCAAATAAATTTGGATTAAATTTATGGCTGACTGTAGATTTTGAGATCAACTATTTCTTAAGTTGTTTTATGCATATAGGTGAGTACGGAAAGAATATAACATAAATATGTATTGTGGTGAATATATCGTTATGAAACAAATTGATCTATTCCTATTTCAATGAAGCAATATCACAACCGCAGTTTATCTTATAACAGTTCACAGACTACTTGGATGATGCAGTTGTAATACTTATATCGAAGACTGGGTTCAAACTACTTATAGGTTCACCATCCTACGTCACCGTGAAATTTTCCAATGATTATTTCGGAGTTTGGTACACAGCAATTAATTTTAGAAAAGGCTTCTATTGTCGCAGACGAGTGGATGACGTTCTCCACGGTATAATCAATGGTGGATTGTACGAAAAATGGATTAACAAGCACGCCTTTCGTCAAAAATTACACAAAAGGTTGGAAGTGAAACATGATGGGACGAAAATGCAACTGAGCTTAGAAGATCTGAAAATGGCCTTTTATGCATTGTTGATAGGTTACGCTTTGTCTTTCTTGGCTTTCTTTGCAGAGCTGTTGATTTCAAAATCTTTCGCCCTTTTTTATTCTTAAGCTACTTTCACATGAATAAGGTACTGCCGCTCGACATGGCAATATTACACGGATTTTGTATAGTATTTGAAAAATACGTTGAAAATTTCTTAATTCTATTACGAAATACGTTGTTTTAAAATGTTGTACCAAATAGAGTTTACTGATATGACTAAATGCTTTTCTGTATTTGTATTGCTGCAAATATTACAATAAATGTTTAAAAAAATATGATATATTTATGAAGTAAATATTATTTATACCGTAATTTTGAACATTATTTGAACTATTAATCTTAGTATTCTATATATTTGGCAGATACATCGTGGTCTCATTAGAAATGCTGATGGCATTTAAAATAATTTTTCACTCTCTTTGTTATTATTTTAAAGGTTCTATAATATTTTATTCTGCAATTTCTGAGAATGATTTTTTATGAGAGAATGAATATTTATCTGAGAATTTGATTCGATACCAATTCAAATTCTCATTTAAAAAATTATTATGGCTTGTACTTTCTAGTCGTAGGAAGCTACAAATCTCATTAGAGATATCAAGAATATTCTGCTATAAATTGAGGGAAATTAGTTACATTTTATTGAATTAAATATATTTACACGAAATACAATATAAAAATCTGTCCCGCAGTTACAACATAACGATGGCGTTAAATTATTAGCGATCAAAAGACACCGAGTAGTCTGTCTGGAACAATACGCTTCTGCATTAAATATATTAGGCTTGCTGCAGACGGACTGACTGCTGCTATTTTGCATGTTCCGCATGTCCCATTCCCTCTCTACGTGTAGTAATGCATACCCGCGTTCTTCATTAAGTTTGTTGATTAGTTATACATTGTGTATCGCCCATTCACACCAGATGGCTCATGCGCTTTTTAAAACAAACTTTGTAACAGCCCCTGAACAAGATTATTGAAGGAAAACATTTGATAAAAATATGAGTCAGGTAGTGTTCTTTGGAACTTTTATGTGTAATAAAAGTTTAAATATTTATTCAGATGATCCAGCTCCGCGAGTCCCATGCGGCCCGCGGGATATGGTTTGGCCAGGTCTGGCTTGCTTACAGTATTCTCTGTTCTTTCAGAAGATTACTGTTTAATTCTGGAACCATACTTTAAAAATAGTAATTCATTGTACTTTATACATATTTCTCAGGCTTGAAAATCTGACAAAGGCTAGAATCATCAGTATCTGTACTAATAGATTCCATTTATGCTTTTAAATTTTCGGTTCTGAGCATGTTTCTTGATAATAAATATGAGAGAAAGTTACAACGGGAATATACAGTGAGATATTTCGTAAAATCTTTCATTTCAAATTATTCGGGTACAAAATATTATTTCAGTATTTCCACAATACATAATATCATTATAAAATAAATATATTATTTTACATAATTATGTTGCATATTATTTAACAGAATTTATTATTATTAATTATTTCCATAGTTTTTATTGAAACTGTATAACAATAGTATTAAAACTCTAATGTTACGCTGATATTAATAACATCAGTAAAAACGAGTTTTTGAATATGGGTTTCCTTTCAAACTTCATACTTTGCGTAATATAATTTTTGTACCTTAAATTTTAAGAGCAAAAGGGAACGTAGAGTCAAATAGAATTTATTCAATAATTAGCTTTAATAATTTATTTTATTATTTTGACGTTTATGAAATTTTCATCTAAAATAAATCCATGTAAAATTGCTTAGAACAATTAAGCAACATGTAATTAAAATTGAAGCAAAAGATAAATTATTTTATTAAATTGAATATATTTAAGCTAAATGTAATTAAAATTAAAGCAAACGATAAACTATTATTCGACGGCTTTGACAACCATTTGGATATTTGGTGAGAATAACTTAAAATTAAGTTCTTTAAATAATTAGTTTTAATCAATTAATTTTTATTAATTATGATTAAATTATAGCATTGTCATCCCAAACAATTGAACATAAAACACTTCGGATAAATTGAGCGTTTTAAAATGTGAAAAAAGAGTTTTTAAAGTTTTGAAACAGACACAGTTACAATGTGAGTTATAGAAAACCCATCAAAAAGACATTCCCTTACTAGTGGTGTTCGAAGCATATTTCTCAGCTTTGATTTCAAAATAATTATAATGGATCATGAATAGGGCAATCTAAGCTGTCGTAACTAACGTTTTTGTGTGGAAATATTGTCTACTGTGTTATTTTTAATTAAAATAATTAACTTTAAGTTGAAAATTTTAATTCTAACATTTTAAATCTATATCTTAATTCATGTCGACGTAATAGAAACCAGAAAATATGAATATAATTAGAAAATGTTTTGGCAAACTCAAAAAGAAATGGCAAGAAGATCAAAACATGACCAGAAATATCCATCGAACGCATCAGATATTTGTTGCTTCAATACTGCGAACAGGAACTGGGGGAATAAAGAGCTGAATTAGCATTAAGCATTGCTTTTAAATTAAATGATACAAATCTGTTTATTAAATTGTGTTCCGCGGAGCCCCAGAGATCCATGAATCAAACTCCGGGCTTCCGAGTTCGAAATAAAAATTAGTAAAGAAAATTTGCAGACACTCACTCTAGTTGACTAGTGTTTATTAACTAAAAAAAAAACAAATATGCATTTAGTTATCTTTGTAAATTAACCAGAAGCTTCGTATGTGGGCTGCCTAATTCTATAAAGCGCCTTCAGCAGTGACGTACGTGTTAAAGTACCCGTAGGCGCAGGATTTTTAATTCTTCAGTCGATGCGTATGTAAAAAGATTCGCGTTCGCTGCGGAGTCAGCATGAACGCGATCATCTAAAAGGCAGCTACCGTTATTTAGTCTTAAAAAATCTTGTTTAACGAATGTGATAACAAAAGCAAAACAAAGTTACAAATTAAATCCAGAATTTGAAATGAGAATATAGATAATATTGATAGAGAATATAGGTAGACTTCGACAGTTTCTATAAAAAATGCGATCACATCCCAGTCACTAAATATAATGCAAGGGTATTTGATACCTGGAATACGAGTCAATGTTATTAATGAGTATATTACGTTAACTTTAAGTGTGTTAAAATGTTTAGTAAAAAAATAGTTATTTTCTTAATTTTTTCTTACTTGATCAATACTTCACATATTGTTTTAAGATATATCTTTCTAAAGGTGGAAAGTGATTCCTCGATGAAACCTGACAACTCTAAGGATTCCGTGAGTCGACAGTGTCTAAGATCACTGATATAAATGGTTGTAGTATTCTGTTTTATGAAATGCTGTATTTCGCTATGCCTTCATGCATGTTCAGCCTCATAGCACTGAAGAAACTAATTATCCTACAGTAAGACTCAAAAACCGAAAAAGTGACTTACTTACTTAGATACCTAGCTTCCCAAACATGAAATGCCGATAACTTGCATTCGAGCCATGTCAAAGAAAACGAAACGAAAAACTCGCTTAAGGTATCCAACTACGTTAAAAACTCGAATTTCGGAGAAAATACAGATTTTTTTTTATTTATCCCTTAAAATATTTTAAATCTTCTCTTTCTAAAGCTACCTTCTATTTGTAGCTACGGTACATAAAAATCAAGTTATAAGTATTTTAATATCAGATATTTCTTTTGTTTCCTGAATAAGTTTTAATTTTAAATCTATTTTCTGAAGAATATATTTTTCAGTATGTTTACAATTTTTGAAAGGTAAAGGTTTTTTTTCTATATTTTGTTAGAATTGGATTGAAATGTATCTCATATTATTCTTAAGTTCCTGAACTTGGATTTTTGTAATGTATGGTATATAAGTGGATTTATTCACATTTTAATGCATAAGAGTGGAAGATTTTTTTAAAAAAACTCGTGTTGTTATTTCGATTCATAATAACTTTGCAAATAATGTGAATTATTAAGAAATCCTAGTTAAGGCTCTGTGCAGGTGTCATATCAATACATATGCTGAATAACAATGTTATAGAAAATTTTTTCATGAAAGGAGACTATTTTGAAAATGTGCTTTTTTTTTATTTTATGCTAAAAAATTGCATTTTAAAATTTTTTCATTGTAATAAAACTTTTGAAATGCTTTTTTATGTACATTCGAATTCAAATGAGACTAAATATCCAAAAAAACCCTCATTTATACGTTTTTTTCAAAATCTTGGTTCCGATCGTAGTCGGATACAGGAACCTGTACTTCGGTGTAAACCTTAGTAAATGTTCAACTGCGCTCTTGAAAAAGCACCGTTAATTTGTTAAATCAATATAATATGGGAACTGGGTGTTAATGCGTTAAAGAAAAAAAAAACTTTCAGAATGTTTAACGCTCATCCCAAAGATTTAAACAGTAACAATAAATATAGATAATATATATACAAAAACAATTTGTTGAAATTATAGCTGATAAAATGAGAGGAAATATAGCTACATATATAATGCTTGATATGTGCCTTAGTTTGTTTCCTTGGAGAATGGAATAAAAAAATAACAGAAAAAATATAGTACTAGCTATTTACTATGTTTAGAATGGAATAGCGTTAAAAGATCCCTTCTACAAACAGTAACAAGAAAAGAGTTAGTTAGTGTATCCTCACAACCAGATAAACCTTGGATTGTAAATATGCTCTAAATATTTTCAAGCAAATGATACAGCTCTCTGTAGCTCTCATTCAAGTGAATAACAATGAATGAATAGCTTTTTAATATCAAGAATTTTATATTAGGTACACAGTGGACCTTAAAAGTATCGAACTAATTCATTGTTAACAACTGGAATTCTTTTTGAAGCCTAAGTAAAATAATTTTATTTAGTTATGCTATACAATAGTCGTCCAGAAGCTGCTATTTTAATAATCAAAATAACAAATAGCAATATTCTAAATGTTATACATAAGTAATTTTAATATATATCAATATAGAACTGAGTATATTACATTCTGTATCATAATAACTGTTTGACATATTTCCCTCATTTTTTAACTCCACAGCCATTTTAAATTGTAATTGAATAGTCAGTAAATTCAAGAATCAAACTGAAGATATGCAAGAAAAGTGCAACACACTTTATTACCTATCAAAGTATTTGCAAGATTGCTCTCTATTGTATCCTACTGAACTCGATTAACATTAGTTTACACTCAAATAATAAGGTATTAGCTTACCAAATCATTCATTCCAATTCAAGCATTTCTCGATTAAAGCATATGTGTCTTATATTACTCTAAACATGGTTCACTTCCAACAACTGTCAATATAAACGACATGTAATCATCTTTAACTCAAGTCACTATCACAGTGACTATTTTTGGACTCACATTTACTCAAGCAATGACCGAGTTTGGCTTTTTCGAATGTTAGCGTATTCGTTCAATTTGGATTATTCAATTGTATCCAATATCTTTTTTCAAAAATAAGTACACTTTGTGAATGAAATAGCCACTTATTTTTTGAATCAACGAATTAGGTAAAACAATATATATATATATATATATATATATATATATATATATATATATATATATATATATATTCTCTGTTTGTGTGAAAAAATCAATATTGTGATTCACAAAATATCACTAAGCAAATTCAACAATCAAAAATTCATACATAAATGTCTAAAAAACTACATAATTAAAAAAAATCAATAAAAAACTGAAGTAAAATAAATATAACTCACATAAAAATTTTAAATATATATATAAAATTCATTAAGTGATATCAACGCTCATTTTAAGAGGAAAAAATTGTTGATTACAGAAAAAAAAATTAAAGAAAGAGGGCCATGAATTTCTGCGTGCTTACATATCGAGATCTCACATGCTAATAACTGGGCACTATACCTAAGATGTGAAATTTGCTTCATAATTAATGATCTAATATTATTTAATAGTCAGGATGCTATGAACTATGTTCTTAACTGTTTATGAATTTAAACGAACACACGTAAAATTTAAATAGGAGAAAGGGGCTAAAGCAGTGTAGCGTCGAGTGAAAGCACAGTATGTGTTATTACCCGTCTACTTATAATATATGAAATAGATCCAAAAAGCATGCTATCTGTTCTCTTCCGTGCTTTCTTGGAAAAAGGGAAATTTTTTTTGTCTGTAGTACCTTCCAATGCACCATTCGCGTAGCTCTTACTCTACTTTATATTTAAAGTGAGTGACACAGTGTTTGATGAGGTTATTCAGCAAGATTTTGATTTTTTTAACAGTGTTTTAAATTACTCTTGTTTCAACTGACTCCATGTTTATTGTAACTAATCCTATGAGTAAATCCCATAGGACTAACAACAACCTTGATAGTATGACAGGTCCAAGATGGCAAACCTCTACCAATTCAGAAAACTAACTTTCCTGGCTTATCATTAGCGGGTTTTCTTTCAATTATCGCCAAAGAATTCCCGACCTCCTACGAAATAAAAAAGATTTAAAGGAAGAAATCAAGCGAACTAGGTTTTTACATGCATTTTACATCCTCTTCTCACAAATCCTAATTCCAAAATGAATTTGCCAAGACTACAACATCAATATCTAGGGAGAGAAAAAACCGTTTGTAGAAAGATGAAGAAGGGCAAGAAAAGGAAGATGCGCAGGATTCGTGTCTGATGAGGAGGTAGAAGTCAGGATACCTTCGAACGTTAATGAATCAACTTATGTTTAACATGCCAACTATAGATCATTTTGCAACATTTGAAAAGATTGGGCTAGCAGCGGATTAAATCTTGAAGACGAACTATTTGTCTGCGAGTAATGCAAGAGACCCACAAATATGAATGAATTAACATGATTTATTTTTATGAGCTTTCAGTATTGTTTCTATAAATTAAATTAACATTGCACGTAGAAGCAACACAAGGACCATTAGAGACTGACCTCGTAATTTTGAACCTAGATCAACCAATACTTGAGGTGCCATTCCTTTCTTCAAAATTCCACATCCTGCTAATGGGAGGACTCGGAGCCTCGATTAACAGGAATTAAACCCACTTCCCGGCGAATCTTCAATGGTATCAGAAACGAACCCATAATTCGGCGAAAATAACGCCAGCCACAAGTTCGCGACCATGACTACTTGGCAACCATACATTCAAAGCTATGAAGGGTTGTAAATAAATAGAAAATTACTTATAAAAATGTCATTAAATTTATTAAAAATTAAATTACCTAAAGATTCTACGTCTTTGCTACAAATTTTAATAAGCATTTTCCCTGTTTGAAGGTTTGAAAGTTTGGAGAGGGGGTGCCAGCTCAGGTGTCGTCCTCGTCACTTGATCAAGGGTCAAAGCTGGAAGCTCCATCCCCAATAGCCCCAGTGTTGCTTTTAAGTGCCAACTTTATTTACAATAAATCAGTCAAACAATCGAAAATATGCCCTATGCACGATTGTATACCTCAAGAATCAATCAATCAGTTAATTAGCATTTCATTTGCATTAATAGAAACGATAAATAAAATAATTTTACTTATGATTTTTCTGCATGCATCGCAGCATCCACAAAATCCTCCATTTTTAACAAAAATTTCATCTTCTGTGCATTCAGCCGGTTGGCATTCAATTGTATCGCATTCATCTTTTTCACATACAATAGCATCTGCGACAGCAATTCCAACAAAAATTAAAAGAAGAATCTTGTACATTTTATGTCCGGAACGGGTATTCTGTAAGAAGAAAAATTTAAAAGTATTGTTCAAAATTAACACAGAAATACTTTATTTAACAAAATTCACAATTTTTAAATTACACTTGTTTTTTTCTTTTATTTACTTATTATTTACTTTATTATTTACACTTTTTACTTGCTCTTTTATTTATTTTATTATTTACTTTTATTTTTTCTTTTATAATGCCTTATATTATATTTACAGTGCATAAAATGACCTCCCTTTTGAATAAAAGCAGCAATATCTTTATTTTTAAATGAAATCCATGGAAAGTGACACATAAATTGGAGATAAAAAAACATAGAATCTTTTTTTAAATCACAATGAATAAAATTGAATTTATTATTAAATTTAAAGCTTGATTAAGAGGATGCAATATTCTTTAAACCATTTTTTCTAATTATACATTTAAGAATTAGGTTTTAGAATGTCATATAAAGAACGTATTAAAAAAAGGATTTCACATAAATATTTGAATGCATCATTGAAGCAATTTCAAAAATTAAGTTTTTTTTTCTTACAAAACTCGGAAAATTTCGAAATTCTACTCCTTTTGTATTTGTCAATATTGTACTATAATATGCTCTATTAACATTTTCTGGGAGAATTTAAAACAATTTCAGGAATAGATTTCGTTGTAATGTATTTAGTTTGGGAAAGAAAAAATTATAAAATGTTGATAAGTATGCTAAAGTATTTTGCAAAAACCTTGATATCTCCTAGATTTTAATTCTAAAAAATGTTTAAAAGAAAATATTTATTTTCTTGCAAAATAAAATATAGAAATGATTGATAAATAGTTATGGAAGGAGCATCATTTTAAATGCATTAATGCATTAAAAGACACAAACCAAGAAAACCAATTTAAAAATAAGTTTATAACTCTAGAAAAGTAATTATTACATGCTTCAAATAAAATGCCCTTTTATATTCTTAGCTATATATTTTTCTTACAAGTAATAATATTTTTATATAATTTCAATTCGTATTTTTAAGGAAAAGAAAAAAGAAAAGTTCGTACTGACAAGAAAAAAAAAAGGAAAATATAAAATAATAAATAAAAACCTTTTTAAAATTTTCTACTTCATATAATATCAAAATATTATTCTTACATGAAAATATATGATGAATAAGAACAAAAATTATGATAACAATAACAATAACTTAAATAAAATATTATATACTCACGCATTTTACAAAGAAAATATTACGATGAAAAGTTACATAAAAATTTCCATTATTGTTCACACCTCAAAAGTATCCTGCTCTGTATGTCATAACTCTTTCTTTTTTTTTTTTTTAATTTATGTTTTCTTTTTAAAAAATTGCTTTATTTATCCGTTTATAACTGTTCTAGTGTTTCATGGTTTTTTTTCCTCATTTTAAACATTTTTTTTTCTTCGAAATTCCAGCTTTTTCCGAAGATCATGCTTGCATTGGTATACACGTATTGTATTGTCCTTTTAACGCTTCGTAAGCCATTTTGTAAAATTTACGAATGGCTTTTATGACTCCATGTTTCACTCGATTTTCTTGCACAAATATCTCTTTAGGACACTTCGACTTTCATTCCCATTTTGTAATCCTTAATTGACACACCTTTCTAAAAATTCATTCGAAAAAAGGTATTGGTAAAAAAGAAGGATGTGTATGCTAAATGTCTTTCTTTTATTGAAATTCCCACTTGAAGCTTAAGAGAAACCTGTTTTTCCACCCCATATCTCTTGTGGATTAGTAAAATCACCAAGGCATACTTCCGATTGAACATTTGAATATCAGCAGGAATGTTGTGATGTAATATAGTGTATACCGCTCATTTCATAAGAAGAGTATCGCCTTTAGTTTTTAATTTGGCGTTTTGATAGTATTATTAGTTTGACAAAAGAAACACTTATGTCTACAAATGAAACATCAGCAGATGCTTCGATGTGTTTTTTGTACTTAATTGTGAACTTCTGTTAGTGTTGTCTTTACAACAATACCATAGACTTTGTGAAGAAGTTTTTTGCATTAGCTGCATAAAGGGCAAAAATTCAAAATTTTCCAAATGCCAAATAGTCTTTTCTGATGTTACAGAAGGATGTCGTGACTTGTAAACTGATATCAAGAATAATATTTCTTTATCTTTTATTTAATATCAGTACAAACGTTTGAAGTACAAGAACTGAAGAGGAAATTTGATGTGTAGGAAAATCCTAACTTTTTCCCAAAATCGAACTTTTGTCGCATTGTGGGTCTTTCATTTTTTGTCAAATATTTCATTTATCTGTATCAAGATCCCAATAAGCATCGGTCCAGTATCGTAACAAACAACCTTTTCAATATTTAATAACTTTTCAATTCTCATATTTGCAGCTGCTTTTTGTTTTCGTCTGTGGTATCAGCTATACACTAACACTAAATCACCCGTTTTAGTTTCCTTTTGCATTAATAATATAATCATTTTACTTGAAGTATTTTAAGTCAAATCATCCCCAATTAAAAAATAAACGCCAAAAATACTTCCATAGATTTAACACTAATAATAATCGAAGTGTTGATAGTGATTTCTTTTTCAGTATCAAACGCAAATATACTCGTAATTAGCTCGGTATCTACACTACAAACGAAACACGATACATCAACAATGAATTGTATGTTATGAAAGTTATAGTAACTAAAAATGAACAGTAAACCGTTATAATTATAATTAAAACAAAACAAAATTTGTTTTCGAAAAGTTTTAATAAAAGGAAGTAGCATAACATTACTGCCATGTCTAAAACTGGGGCATGGTCAAATCCCAAAGTGTTTTTGCTCATATTTTTCCAATTCACTTTTCCAACTTTTAGTTCAGGATAATATCCTGCATTATTTTATATTTCACGAACTTCATTTATCAATCTTCTAGTTCTCATACATACAAAAGTAATATAACAATTGAAAGTTAATTATTAAAAGAATATCACTAACTAAAAAAATTTAAGAAAGAGCTTTTGGTTTATCCAGTCCCCTTAAGTTGCAAGTTCCAAAATAGTCAGCAGTTTTTTATTAACACAATTTAAATAGTTCACATGCTTTTGAAAAAAAGAAAAAAAAAACTTAACTAAATCTGGATAGTTATTCCAATGCTTTTTGCGTGAATCGTTGCAATCATTTGAAAATTAAATTCTTA
>BMAW01055204.1:47244-80559 GCA_019974015.1 Nephila pilipes
TCAAACAATAAAACGTGAAAAATTCAATACTCTTATTAAACTTGTATTACAAGAGAATTTTATAATTTTCGGTCAATATCTCTATAAGCAAATTCAGGGTTTCCCTCAGGGAGGTCCAGATAGTAATTGTCTGGCCAATTTTTACATTTTCATAAATTACAACAGATAAATAATTATTTTTACTTTCTTTATCGTTACATAGATGATTTAATTATTTTGGGTAAAAATGAGGAATTTAAACCAAAAGTTTCGTTTTACCCTAATTATCTAAAATTATTAAAAACTAATCTTAATTCTAATACAGTAGAATTTTTAGATCTTGATTTGCAAATTATTGACAATAGACTAATTAGTAATATTTATGATAAAAGAGAGAGATTCGAATTCCATGTAATCAAAATTCCTTTTTGGAACAGTAATCTGCACAGATTTATTTATAGGAATATTTTATTAGGCTTTTTATAACGTAATAACAAATTAACCACACATAAAATAGACAAGTTTAATAACATTAAAAAATTCTTCTACAACTGTTTAGATCATGATTATCCAATAAATTTTTAAATACTTATATACATCACAAATATATTAAACATCTTTGAGAATCGTGATCCATTTTCAAATCCACCACACAACAATAGGTCCTCAAAGTCGGCTTGTTAGTGGTCTAGCCGTGAAGAATTTATTTATTTACATTTACACAGCTAACATTTTTACTCACTCTCTGGGCCATTATACTCCTTTACCATACAACTTATTACCAACCAATTGTTTGCATCCTTTTACATTTTATTACCAATCAAACAATGATTTAAATCTTTTTTCAATTTATATGGTGATGACGTGTTATATATTTTTTATTTTAAGTATGTGATATACATCTTGAAGCTTAAAGGAAATTTCGTCTTACTACTCACATATTTGAATCTTCATTTCTTTGAATTTTTGTAAGTAATTTTTATATATTGCTTTGTTGATAATTTTTAGAATAATAGATTTTATTTTTGTAGATTTTATCGTTGAACTTTTTTGCATTTTTTAATCATTGAACTCTTTTGTAATTTGGATTTCCCAATTCAACCTACCAAGAACTATAGATTTTATTTTTGTAGATTTTATCGCTGAATTTTTTTCCATCTTTTAATCATTGAACTCTTTTGTTATTTGGATTTCCCAATTCAGCCTGCCAAGTCGCAAAGGGGGAAGGTTGGTACCATTAAACTAGTTTAACCCCGCTTTTTCGGTCCTCAGCCCGATATTGCTTTTTGAAATGCTGGGTTCCATATTTTCATTTATTTTTCTTTCATTTTTACATTTCTTTCTGGATTTTTGTCTTTTTAATTATTTTAAATTATTCTTTCATAAACTTTCAGTATATATATATATATATATTTCTTTTGTAAGTGTTCACAATATTTCTGCTCTATGTGTTTAATGTATTTATATGTAATGTATTTATATCAGCTATTTCAAATACTCTTGAAAAGTATTTGAAATAGCTGATATAAATATCCCTTTTCATGAAATGTTATGTAGCTCCTTTAATTAATGATTCAAAAATAAGTACACAATAAATTTGGTGAATTATAAAGAATATACACTTTCCCCCTTTTATTCAAAAGTTCTAGTATACTGACACTTCAACAAAAAAAAAATCTGCAATTCTCATTCAAAGCATCCAAAAATAACTACAAACTGCTAGAACTACAGAGAGAAAATTAACACACTGAAAAATTCTTTAAAGTCGAAATATATTAAGTGTTCTCTAATTGAACGAAATTTGAAGAGAATACTTTTTCGATGCATTTATGCGTCAAAGATTTTATATTTAAAAAAGTGTTAGTAATTTCAATTATCTCAATAAATAAATATTGAATTAGTATTTCATTAGGATGAGATAAACAGATACACATAAAAAAGTTGAAACGAAATTAAATTTTTAATGCAACTAATATATTTCGAGAATTCCTACTTCGATTGAACATAAAAACTGACATTACAATAATAATGAAAAACTAGTAGCTCAAAAATAAAAAAATATATTTAAATATTTAAACATGCATTTCTTCCTTGTACGTTTAACTACAGAAACTAATACTAAAAACATATAAGTAGGGGAATACTTACTGAAACTCAATAAATATTTAAATGTAATGTAAATTCCATTCCTTTTATAATGCCCAAAGATTAATTTTTTTTTTCATTTTTCTTTATGAATCGTAAGCTATCTAAACGACATCGTTCAAACAATTAGAATTGTTTTTACAGCATTATGTACAGAAAATGTAATCTTACATTTGTGTCTTTATTAGAAACTGTAATGATATATAAATATGGTGTATGGCTCCTGAAGTGCAAAATCTCGTCAAATATCGTCAATTAAGGAATCGTTATTGATGTTTAAGACTAGTATGAAAACAGACATTAATAAAATGAGTCGAGTTCTTTTTGTAAGAAAAAGATGCACCGCAATTGACAAATAACTGGTGGTTTGAAGGCAATATTGACCATTATTCTTAAAATATCCATTCGTTATTCTAAAAATAACAGACATTTCCATACAGAAATTTCATACATAAGTGTATAAATGTACCATAATTTAATTTTAATGAACATCTGATATTATCTTAGTTCAAAGGGTATTTCAGCATTTATTTGGTACAGAGTATCAGGTTTTGTCTATTTCTAACAAAGTTGCTTAGAATAAAGAGAAAATGAAAGATTTATTTCGAATATGAAAAAATATATAATTAAAATACTTACGCTGTAAGCATATATATATATATACAGGATGACAAAAACAGCTGTTTTTGCAATAGGATGAAGAGTGTCAAGCCAAACACTCGGAAATAAACTTCATAAGGTTAGGTATCTCTATACATAAGTAAATGGTGTATAACTATTCCATTGATCTCAAAGTACCGTATGGCCAAAGAAGGTAGGTTGAACATCGAGATTGAGAGCAACATGATTGGAATCGCGTTGTTTGCGAATGAGTCAATTCAGTCTAGAGTGTGACACTAGTCATGCTTTGATAATCAGAAAAAGGAGCATTTGAGATAACCCCACATTCCTTTGTAATTATTCCATTACAGACGAAATGTTTTGATGGTATGTTCTGGAATCTGCTTCGGTGGACGTTCGGACTTAAAAATATCATTCAGAAGGGCATTTCGACACCCAAATGTATGCAGACGAGATACTGAGGCTTCATGGGGTACCTTGCGCTGTATCTGATACCAAGAAAAAATAACTTTAAGTTATTGGAACTTGAAATAAAGTACATTGCCAAGCATATACCTTCTTCCTTTCTTTTAATGGATTATTATGTTAGACTTCATGTAGCTTGTCTTGCGAAGTAAATGCTTGAAGATGTAACAATACAGTGTATGGAGTAGCCAGGATGACCACCTGACTTAAAACCCAACAAGCATGTTTGGAACACATTTGGATTACGTATAGTAGTGAGACTAAGGTCTCCGTTACTCTCTGAAACTTGGAGCATGGATTTCTTAAGGAGTGGATCAGTATTTTTCAAAGTCGAATCAATAACCTTATCACATTCGTGCAACAGGAGGACAGCAGTCTTAGTTGTTCAAGGGAACCACACACCATATTAAGCATCTAGCATCGAATCCAAAAAAAATATTTGTTTATGTCCTTTATTTTTTTGACTCATATCATGTAATTTGAGTTTAATTAATTATTTGAAAATCTTTTGTGACAATACTCAAGTTATGCATATTTCAACAGCTATGAAATATATCAGGAACATATCTATAATTTTCAAAAAAGGAATTTGGAATATATTAATTTAATACATAAATCACGAAAACAATATTGTTTTAAAACTTATTTATTAGGAATAAAATTATTTAATTATTATAGATTTAATAAAATATATAAAATTAAGTACTAATAATTAGATATTATCTTGAATTTTGGTTAATTCAGTCAACAGGAATGAAGAGGCTAGGTCCTTTTGAGTGCATGGGGTTTGCACTATTTAATTCTTCCACTGCATTTTGTATTCGTTTCACAAACGGAGGTTTATAGTTTCTTTACATACAGCAGCAACACATTGACTTTTCTGAGATCTTCTTTTGTACTTTCATTAAAGTTTCTTGAAGTTTAGCAGTTCTGGTTGAAAAAAATATATAATATAACATATTTAATTTCTTGTGGATATTCTTTATTGCCTGTAGAGATTATCTGTCTCACTTTTCCTCGTACTCAACATGAAGTTCTGTCTCTCTTCCGTAATACTCCCAGTCATTAAGTTCAAGGTATGGGCAGTGAGTGGCCTGGACACAAAGCCATTTATCTCACCGGCTTGATGAAATGTATAGCATTCAAAATTTCTGAACAATAACTACTGTCCATTTTAAGAATGTTTACATTCGTTTATGGCATAATGAAGGAACTGTAAGTATTTCAGAACTTCGTGAGTTTATTCATATAATATAAGAGAGAGAGAGAGAGAGAGAGAGAGGCAATACATTGCATTAGTGAACCACTAGCATCTGCATCCAAAGATGAAGATCGATAATAAATATATAATAATAATGGAGGAAGCCATATGTATCGTTTTGCTTTCGTGGCTACATCAGCAGAGAGTCAAATTTTTCTTTCTCGGAATTTATATGCTAGGACTCCTTCAGCTCACGTGGTATTGGATTTAGGAATCTTTATTTATTTATTATTAGTTATTTTAGCTGCAGAACAAAGAGTCCAGTAAGGATTTTTCTAGAGGTATAATCTTCACTGGACTCTTGGATCCATGAATGACTCATGAACTATGTAAATTTATATTGCGTGATCACATCAATGAAAAGCTTAAAAGGATTTGTTTTAGAAAGTAACATAAACTTCATATTAGAAGCGTTAAAAGTATAGGAAAATTAAAATAAATTTAAGAGAAAAATGAGTACACCACACACACTCATTCACACACACACATATATATGTATATATATATGTGTGTGTGTGTTTTAAAATAAAGGAAAATTAATGTAAGTCGTACAATTTCTCTTTATTTTAAGACCGAACTAGATAACACTGGACCGAATTATGTAAGATATTGTTTATAAAAATTAGTTGAAATACTCTTTATTTCAAAAATAAACTCAAACTGAGATAATAGCATTTGATAACAATCGAAATCTCATTATATTGCACTTATAAATGTTCATTTTTACGTGTAAAATCCAAGGATAAAATGTTGGAAAATTTTTGTGGCTTCGTTAATAATAAACCCTTACTCAATAATCCTGTTGAGCCACCTGTCATTTTTGAAACGCTGTATAATGATCTCTTTTCATTTGTATCATGAACTTAGTGAATAGCATGATTATATATTTATTTTCTGTTTAAAACATCATTAACGATCTTCTATTGATGATATTTGACGAAATTTTACACTCATAAACTTAGGCTTTATTTACAAATCATTACAATTTGTAATAAAGATACAAAAGAAAAATTGCACCTGCTATATTTAATGCTGTAAAAACAATTTTTCATTGTTTGACGCTGTGTAGCTTAACTAGCTTACGATCCACATGAAAACACTGGAAATACTTTACTTAATTCTTGGGTGATATAAAAGAAAGGTAATTTTGTATTACCACTTATATCTCTGGTATTCAGTAAGTACGTATTTTGTTGTGCGTATATTTATAATTGGTGTTCTGTAAGTGAGTTAGTATCTTCTTAATAAGGTACACATTTACTTAATCACCTTCAAAGTAGGTTCTTTCAGAACACACACACTGACTCCACCGCTCCTACCACTGCTGGATGCAACGCAGTCCTGGTGTGGTATCTTCCAAAGTTCAGCCGTTCACATTATTTTTGATGCCGTCTATGGTGTCAAACAGATTATCATTCTAACTTCATGCATTTACACGTTTCATCTTTAAATCATCTGACAAGATTGCGTAAATGGGTTTTTAAGAAATACCCACCTATTTTGCCGACTCGGCGATTGTCATTTTTGATCTGATCCAGTGTTTCACTTGCTCGACTGTCCCTTCGTTTCTGAGTTTGAAGGCCTCCCACTGCGCTTTCGTTTTCCAGCGATTCATGCCCATACTGAAAATTTTAAAGCAATCCGTAAATTTAAATTGCTTTTTTTTTCTTTAAAGAGTCGTCTCTCTAAACTGTTTGTAAGACTAACAAAGTGTGGGAGGCAGATATCTCTAATCTGTGCATGCATTTGGTGTACGCCCATTGTTCGAACTTCGACAATGCGCCAAATGATCATCTCACACTCCTACTTCCTTTTACACTACCATCACGCTGCATTTTATAAATTCCGGTGATAAAAATATACTGGTAGTACAAGAATTAATTAATTATATTGCATTAATAATGAGTTATAACGAAATTCCGGAATAATTTGTCTACCTTTACGTATATATATTTATATTTGTGAGTATATGTGTGTATTTAGCTTTTCTCTGCATAGTTAAGCATTAAAAAGAAATGCATGTTTAAGTTTATTGATATTTTTAGCGGCTATTTTGTTATTTTTAATGTAATGCTGTTTCTATATTTATCTAAAATACCTCAAGAGTTACATTAACTGCTTCAAAATTCTAAATATTTCAAACGATGCTAAGGATGTTTTTGTGTTTGGCTCATAGCAGTAAAATTTTATTAAATTGTTTTGAATCTGAAAAGTTGAGTTTGCTAAGAGATTTAACAATTAAATTTAATCTATAAAAAGTTTTTGACACTTAGATATAATGCAAAAGTACTTTTTTGTACTTTCCTTTCGTTATCGAACGTAACTCTTTCTATTTTCAAAATATTTTTGCCACATGTTGGTTTTCTCCCTGCATCTCAAGAAATTTGTGCCTGTTTCTTGACTCTTAATATATTAAATGAAGGTTTATTTTGTGTGTGGGAGTTTTCCAATATTGTGAAAATTTAGATCATAAAGAGTATTTATTCTTTTTAACACGTTGAACTTAGCACATACTTGTTTTTGGTACTTTAATTAAATAAATGTATGACATTCTGAGATTATTCATATGTGACATATTTCACACAGAAAATTAAAACAATAATCAGGAGATATTTCAACACTCCCAGGAGAAATATTATTTCATATTCTTTGCAGTAAAACTCCCACTCTATTTTTCTTAATAGGAACTGATATAATAATTACAAATTATAAATTTTCTATCAAATCGGGTTGTACAGGATTTACAAAAATTTAGTTTTGAGAGGAAAATTGAAACAAATTACACAAAAAATATTTTAATTACTCTTCGTATGTGACTAAAGCTTTTTTCAGAAGCCTTTGAAATAGTACAAAATTTGTGTTAAAAATCAATGTCTAACCTTTTTAAGAGCTCATACTTTAACATAGAATTAAATTAAATAATGAATACAGCTTTAAGAAATGTTATTTAAAAATGTATATACTATGTTTATCACCATTTAATCATTAATTATAAATTACATTTAAGAATAAAGATTACTGATCTTATTAATAATGAAGTTATATATGATTTTTCAATGTTATTTATACGATTGTATCAGACTTGAAACAAAAGAAAAAGAAATGTGTAATTTAATACATAATATACTTTTGTAACATTTGGGTTACCTCTTACCATTTTATTTACTATCCAGGATACTCGTTCCTACCGTAAGATGTACAAAATTCTTCTTTTAATTTTTATTGGAATTGCTGTCTCTGATGCCGCTGAATGCACAAAAGATACTTGTGCTGTAGTTCTCTGTCAAGTGGCTGAATGTAAAAAAGACGAAATCTTTGTTGAAAAAGGAGGATACTGTGGTTGCTGTGATGCATGTAGAAAAATCATAAGTAACATTCCTTTTGTTTATTATATTCGTTAATGAAAATAAAGGCTAATTTTCTAAAAATGGAAAAGAAAATAATATATTTAATTAACGATATTATTACATATTTGGAAAAGTCTGGGGCTTTTTTTAAAGGCTATAATATTATCTAAACATTATTTTAGGTTTTTAACAACGTTCTGTGTTCTTTAGAGTATAAAAATACTTCCAATTGATGTACTCATTACGAAAATGCTCGTTAGTTGAGCTCACTTGGAATTAGAGATTAAGTATTTGTCAATAGCTAAATAAAAAAGCATTAACATTCAAATTTGTATGTTTATATTCTGCTAACCCGCTTATATTTTGCTAGTGAATAAGCAGCAACATGCAATGAAATTTGCTTAACTTGTGTTACTTGTCATAAGGTAAATTTACGAATACGTACAGCTACTTAAATTACATAAATAGTTTAAAATAGCTTAGAAATGCAACAGTTTTATTTCAATCCCGAAAAGAAAATTATGCGTAAAACATATGGACCAATTTAAACAAGCAAATACAGTGCTATTAATTTTATAAATAAATGTTTAAATGATGTATAAAAATATTTATAAAATTATATATATAAATTAATTAAAAATTATTTTAATTATTGTATGTCCAAATATGTAGAGAATTTTTTTTTCAAGTATAGTAAAATCATCTAAAGATTATAAGTTCTATAGATAAATCAAATGCCATGTATTGATCTAGATTTCTATGTAATACTCAACAAGTAGCAGTGTTATTGGTGAGACATCGCTAAATGGTTAGTTATTCGGCTATGAATTGGCGTAGTTTATCTTTGAGAAAGTTTACAAGTAGGCTAGTCTCTTTAGACGATTCCAGAATTTTGCTTAATCTGGCGCATAACGACTGAAGAATCTATCTAACAATCTGTAAGTTTGGAGTTAAATTCTTATCGCTATACAGGACAGTCAGTTTCGTTTGAGGAGAAAGTATTAAGTTAGATCTAGAAATGTTTGAAAGTTTCAAGTGTATTGAAAGTTCTATGAACCTTATTGTTAGCACGAGTTGTTTTCAACAGAAGCTTTTTCTGATAGAAAATATTCTCTTTCGTAAAAATATAGTTACCTATCATAAAATGCAAGATTCTCTCGAACAAAATACATCACGGTTTTAATCGAAAGTAATTTGAAAGGAGATGGGTACAAACAGTTAAGACCTGTACTGATCATCCTTTTTTTTATATCCGTTATTATAATTAATTGCGCCTTTTTATTGAAAATCAAATTACTTCATTCACTGAGAACATACAGTATTGTATTATTCACAGTAAAACAATCATATAAAAATATATGCCTTATTTTGAGTCAGTTCTTAAGAATGTATAATGAATGTAGTTAACTTTGTGTAACTATTCGGGATTTTTTCTTCACTAACCTTGGGAACATTTAGAAATTTGAATGGCATAAAATTATAATTCCTTACCAACCAAAGAAAATGTGATTAGATGAATAAAATAAAGATAATAAGTGTAACTAATTGAATTAAGTGATACGCAAGTGAAATAGAATCGAAAGCGAAGAGTAGGAGGACAGATGCTAATGACAACATGGTATTTGTTTGTAAATTGGAGCGAATGACTCTAATTAATCGATGGTAGAAACATTGGTCAGTAATAAACCAAATTATTTAATTATAAGGTAGATTGAAATGAGCTTAGAGGGATTCGAGAGAAAGTGACCTTACATTTTCTGTAAAAATAGTTAATAAACTGCGTGTGTTGGTTTTTCTGAAATCTCTTCAGATATGTAACTTAATTGACTATTTAATTAGCTTTATGATGGTTCTCCTTAAACCACTTGCCACCTTCTCACTACGCTACGAGGTAGCGCATTAGAACATCTAATTTCTGCATCCAAATTGCAAGTATTCTGCATGCGCACCTGCGGTATTAGTATGTTACCCGTGCTATTATAAGAACACAGCAGAACAAGAAAATGAAGTCTTTCTTTGCAGTACCGATACCGATTGCTGTCCTCCATCTACAATCCGACCGTAATTCCCCTCCTGAACCAGTCCGAATTTCACTTTTCTCCATCAACAACAGATTAGCCGAGTTCGTCCTATATAAATTGAAGATATCTTGCGTACTAGTAGATTCTTAATATTTGTTACGATTTTAATCACAGTTCTCTATTGGCGTTTTCTGGATATTCCAATTTTGATTGTATTGATGCCTACGACGATACTAGTATTTATATCATCACTATATTCTATTTAACATGATAACAATATGATACGAGCTGTATCTTTTCAGTTATCAATTACGCGTCAATTTTCTAAATATTTGAACTAATTTTATTTTTGCTTTAGTAATGAGTGATTTGAATGAATGATATTCCTATTGCTCAGTAATATAGCAAATGACAAATAAATTATGTTTTTAAATATTAAATTGTCTTGGATCATTTGAAATCTACTTATCTGAATCAGTTGAAATGTGGTACATACTTGCGAATAAAATTACTACTTCATATTTTAAAATGTCCGTGGAGTTCTATGAGGAAGTTCAGACGTTTCGACTTTATGAGATCATTTATTGAGTCAAACGTTTTTCAAAAATATATTAGAGGATTTGAGGTCCAGAGAATACATTTTTTTTTTTGTTTCCTTTAATTCTTCAAGTATATCGAAAATTTTGCAAATAAAAAATGTTTTTGGAAAAACTAGCATATATAAGTTCTATTTTTGAAAATTTAGATACTCTACTCAAAGTCAAAATGGACTGTTTATTTACAATCGAGATAATTTTAGCTTTTATTTTGAAAAAATGGGATATGATTTAAAATGGATGCAATGAAATTGCTTTTCCTAGCTCAAGCAGTTTTAGATTTTCAATTAAGTTCAAACTGATTTCTCTCGAGGTCATAAATCTCTTTTTGAAGAAAATCCTTATCACGACTTATTGTCTGGATTGCGAATTGTCTTTTATATAAATGATAATAATGTTTAATATAGTCTCTCTATCTCTCTTTTCTCCCCCCCCCCTCACTCTCTCTCTTATATGTTCCGTTTAATACCAATACACCATCTAAAATAATTGCTGCAGAGTAAAAAAAAAAATATTCACACACATCTGTTTTATGACATTATTATTCAAACAGATATAACAGAGGGAGATATCTGCAAATTAGGTATTTCAATGGAGCCGTATAACCAAATTAGAATACGAAAGGTTATAGAATTTCATTTAAATATTATTTTAAATGAACACTATGAAAAAATATTAAGCGATCACATAAAAGATTGATGTGGAAAAATAAGCAATTTAATAACAAGTAATGAGAAAAAATGCAATATTAAATAGACATATCCATCTCACTTATAATTATTTGAATACGCTCAATTACTTTTCATGCCCTTAAATAGAGCATCATTTTTTGCATAATTTTTAATTTTTTAAAAAAATTGTCTCTTCGTAAAGAGTACTTGTTAAAATTCTACATCAGATGTTTTGAAAAAATAAATGTCGAAGATAGAGATAATTTTGAATCGAAAAAGTTTGGGAAACATTTGCTTATGCACTTTTGTCTCTAATTTATGAAATATTTATAAATCTTTCAGACAATGTTAAAGAACCTTTCTGAAATTATTATAGGAATAAAATCTTCAGGCAGTATAATAGCATATTGTTCAAGATTTGATTTCAAATTTTTCAAACAGAACAAAATTGCAGTATATTTTTCAGACTATCCGCAGTAGCTATAAAATTTTGGAGCAGTACATTGGCATTAAAATTTCCAGATAATGTTACAGAATCTTTTTTTTTAAAAAAAATATCATGATATCATTATTATTACAATGCATTCTTACACAAACCAAATTTATTCATTAATTTTTACAATATTTTCAGAGGAAGGAGAATCCTGTCCAGTAGAAGAAAAGGGAGTCCCTCCTACATCACAATGTGAAAAGGGCACAACATGTATGAAAGTTGGTAAAAAACGCATATGTGTTAGCGATTGTGATTAATCTTAAGCTTTCAGATGTAAAATGTAAGTTTTTTACTTAAATAAAATACACATTTCCAATAATTACTCTTTTTCTATGACTATTACGAAGTGCAAATCAGTGCTTATATGTGATATTTCCTTCATAAAAATATAATATCTTGCTTTATGTGAATACTTTTGCAACAGTCATTTAGCTTCCTTATCAAATCAATGATGGATCCTTGTTATGTCACAAAAATGGCGTTTATGAAACAGGTGAAGCAGTTGAACATTTTATTTTTATTTTTCCTTACGACTACTAAGATATATTTACGAAATTGAGTGAATACGGCAGCCTTGTGATCATAGTCATGAACTCGTAACAGGTTCGTCAAATTATGGGTTCGAGCTCTGATGCAAATAAAGATCCACCATGCAGAGGGGTGGATTCATTTAAAATCTGGTTGAGGTTCCAGGTGTTTTCGGGTTGTGGAAATTTTCAGAGGGAGGTACCAACAGCTCAAGTGTTTTCCTCACTTGACCAAAGTTCAAAATTACAGGGTCTGTCGCCAATAGTCTTCGTGTTTCTTCACAGTGCGACATCAATAAACAATCACAATCACTCACGAAATTAATATTTCTGAATTTGATGATGATGTACTCGTATTTTACTACCTGAAGAAATAAATTAGTTAATGTGTTTTTAAAATATGTTTCGATTTACATCTGTTATATTTGACGTATCGCTAAATGTAAAGTACTGGAATTACTCTCTCTAGATTTATAAAGAGCAACTAGTGCAAGAATATTTGAATTATGACCAGATATATTTCTGAATTTCTTCAACGACCTGTGGTTATCAAACATGTTCTTGAATGTATAATATTAAATGCCTTACCTAAAGTGGTATTGAAATGAATTATATTTCTTTAGTTGAAATAAGAATCAAAGCAATTGAGTGCAATGCAATTATTAAGGGTAAATGAACGTATGTTAGCAGTGTTGTTTACAAAAATGTCAGAACAGAATATGAAATACGATTCGGTGGAATGGTGAACTCTCTTCAAAGTACGTACTCTCTCTCACACACAGATATATATGTATATATATATATATATATATATATATATATATATATATATACACCTGTAGGAGAATGACACTCCAATGAATTATTTAACTTCATACCTCTTTTACCTTAATGTATTCGAAGACAGTAAGAAATCCTGTTCTTCTGTAACTGCTTTATAGCTTTGGATACAAACATCTTATTATAATCCGAAAGATATGGAAGCACTAGACCAGACCTGTCCAACCCAAAATATTTCGTGGACCACTTTGGAAACGCAGTTTATTCCTGGTCCACTTTATATAAATGTGTGTGTGGTGTGTATGTCTGATGAATTCGATTTATCACCTTTTTTGATTTTGGCTCTTTTAGCGTCAATTCTAATTTTCACGTTAAAAATTATTTTTTCTTTCACCTCTCGAATCATGGGAAATGACTCATCCTTTCGAGTCTCATTAGTGAAATCAGGAGTATTCTGCAAAAAAATTAAAAAATAATATTTTAATGAAATATATGTATTTGTACGAAGTATAATTTTAAAAAATATGTCCCGCAGTAACAACACTATGCTGGTGCTAAATTATTAGGTAAGAAAAGAAACAAAGCTGTCAGTCTATACTTTTCTGAGTTAAATAGATTAGGCTTGATGCAGACAGATTAACTGCAGTTATTTTGCCACGATCCTTGCATTGCATTACCTCCCTGCGTCTAGTAATGTACACCCACGCTCTTACTCTCTTTGCTGGTTGGGTATATGTTATGTACCACCCACTCACTCAAGACGCCTCTCGCGCTATTTAAAATTAGCTCAACTTTGTAAATGTTTCTTAACAAGGTTTTGAAGAAAATACTTAAATAATAGTTGAATCAATGTCAGAGATACGTATTTCCATAGTATTTGGATACGATACGAAAGACTCATGATGAAATGTTCATCGGTATCTTATGTAGAATAAATGTTACAAGTATTTGCTCAGATGCAAAGTATTTGCTCAGATGCACGGGTGCGTGGGTCTAAGGTTGATCCCTGGCAGGCCACGCGTGGTCCGGTGATTGGCCAGGCATGCACTTGACAGTACTCGTGCACGGCAGCTAATAGAGAAGAGAGCAAAAAAAAGGAAGTGTCGGGAAAACCGCGCTGTTACAGTTGAGGACAAATAAATAAAGAAATAAAATACAGTTAAGGACAAAACACAAAAATAATCACTAAACTAAAAATATTTGTTTTGATTTTGTTTGTTTGAAGAGTTGAAGAAATATAAATCAGTTTTTTTTTTCACGTTTGATATCATATGCTTAAAACATTAAATAATATTATCACAAAGCGATTTTCGTATTGAATAGCTTTTGACAAAAATATATATTTAAAAGTGGATAGTTTTGGTTTTTTTCTATTTATTCTCTTTTATACATTTTTCATTCTGCCTTTTTATATGTCGGTTGTAAGTCGACTATGTATAGTTTCGAAATGCATAGTCGTACAATAGTTTATCGACTATATTTAAAATCTAAATTTAAATAAATACCGCAAAACACACACACACATTTCGTCCTATTGTCGTACGCCTGAACCCCGCAGATCATTTATAAGAATCTCTTCATGCAAAAGTAAGCCGAAGAACTATTTCGAATAAGGAAGAGTTGAAAAAATAACTGGTGGAATCCACGCCTAGAGAGTAGAATCGGTTATAAAATCCAAAGGAAAGCAACCGCATATTATTTGCTGGTTTTTTTTTCGTTTGTTTTTGTTATCTGTGTTTTGTGCTTACTTAATTTGATACATTTCTTTATAATATGATTTATTTATTATCGTAATTTCTTTTAATTTAATTTTTATAAATTGTTAAATTTTCTACTTTGATGTATAAGTTGATATTCCTGTAGATTTACTTTATAATATAAGTCAATTACATATTTAAAATAAAATAATTTATAAATGAAAAAATGGTGTTACTTGTCTTGACTTTTATTGTGCACTGGTGGACAATTGCTAAGGACAGACAACAAAATGAACTGTAGCAAAAAATTGAGCACGGGAGGAGATCCAGCATAATAAATATAGTTGCTATCCTGTTCGGGCGTTAAAACAAAAAATAATTTAATGGAAAAACAGAAAATTATGAAACACTTTAACGGATAAAATTGTTCCTTCGTTGCTGTTCATTCAAGGAAGAAATGTACATAAATAATAGCAAGGACTTTTGAAAAAGTTGTCAGTTCGAGATATGTTCACCATAGAGTGATCCAAATTTCACTCATCGTTCTATGCTTTGCAAACATTATTCGACAGCAGTAAAGGCAATTGATTCCACTCCAAAGTCAAAGCACAAATGAGGATACTCCAGTTTATTAGAGAATATTTTCGAAATGCAACTCGCATACTCAAAGCTCTTAAAACATTTTTATTATGGTATGAGTTTAGAAAACGTATCGGTCATACGAGGCATTGAATACCCTCGCTCTCTAGATATTCTTGGACAGCGAATGATCGATATCAAAGTGTGTTGTCATCCATGAAACGAAATTTATCATCAACATCGCCACAGAAAGGTAATAGGATTTCATTAATGTATTTTTGGCCGTTTATATTCCCAGATACGAGCATACGCAGGTACATACTGCCATTGATTATGATACCAGATCTACCATGATATATATATGGTGTGTTCGAATATCATTCCCTTTTAATTAAACTATATTTGAAATATAAGAAAAAAAACTGATATTTTAAAATTAATCCCTTACTACAATGGTCTTAAAAGACATAAGCACTACTAAAACTTATTAAGTCGAAATATAGAAAAATTACAGAATTAAGTTAAAAAAGGAGATTAAAATTCTGTATTAGACATGGGTTTAAAATGCGTGGCTAGACTAGTTTTGAGGATCCATCCATCGTACTCACGAAATAACTTTACAGTAAATTGTTAAAAACATTAAAATTCAAAATCAAAATTAAAATTATGAAATATTTAGTTAAACAACCGAGAGATTGACATGAAAGGAAGAAAATAAACCAAAGGAGGCAAAATCTCTTTTAGCTAACTTAAAATAATCCATTAAACTTCAAATAGATACGTTATAATATCATGAAACACAGATTTATAAAAACTTTTACCCTTAACACTGAACATTCTCTTCCAAACTTACAACTTTCAAAATAGCGCTTATTTACAATATTCTCTTTTGTAATTTTACTTGATTAATTAATTTTATGGAATGAAGGACAAAAAAATATCTCTTATAATAAAGGTAAAAAACTGACTTAATATTTTTAAGTACATGCCTTATTTTTTTATAATTAAAATGCGGAAGTACACGAAATGTTCTTTCAATATATGAAGATTATGATTCTATTCACTGAGTTTGAATAAAGATATAAGAGAAAAATTTGTTAAATTGAAGCATATAAAATGTATTGCTTATATTAAGAAAATGTCTGACTTTATAATGAAATTTTTTTAACGGAACGTTTGAAAATTCCGGATAGATTCAAGTTCTCTTTTGAATAATACATTTAAATAAATTTTCGTTTAATTGTAATGTTCTTGCAGGACGGGCACTGCTTTCTTCTTCTATGTTCGACAAATTGGACAAGAAATGTCTTCTGCTTTTCATCCACAGTTAATTAAAAGATAATAAATTAAGGCTGATGAAATTTTTGATTCAATTTCATTCCTATTTTGGTTGCATCATTAACAACGCTGAGATTACGGATGTTTCTTGTAACTTAAATTAAGAATCATACCTACTCGTGAAAGCCAACGCCAAAATTCAGTTCCTTTGATAAATATAAGCTTTTTCGAGAAAAGAATAATAGTAAAGTACTTATTATTTAATATTATATCTAAACTCTTAATTTGTAAATATATTCATTAGAAAACCTAATTAGAAATTTAATAAATATAAATATTTACTGTCTTGTAAAATAAAAGAATGTCTAATAAAAGAGTTCTTAGTAAATAAAACATATAGTTTAAAAATTAAAATAATTCGTTAGAGAAATGGGAACTTTATTCGAAGGATTTATATAGATTCTTTCAGTATTAAAATATTCTCATTTCAAATTCCCTATGATGCTCTTTTTTGATGCAAAATTAACATTTTTTTTTTGCATCTAAAATTGCTAAAATTCTTAACTCTTCATATTTAAATATCATAGATAGATTCATTGAATACTATATATCATTTAACATTGCCGAACCAAAATTTCTTCAAAGCAATAGATAAAATATCCTTATTTATACTTTCCTATTACTTTTAGTCATTTAAGAGCTTTAAACTATTATCGATTGGAGAGGACTTTCCAACCTCAATTTAACATACTCCAAGCATACAAGAAACAAATTTTCTTCGGATATAGCTCAATTCAAATACTTTAAAAGCTAAGTAAAAAAAAAATTGAAGGAGTAAATTGCATTTGCTATTCGTCGAAAGTAATATAAAATCTATGGCAGCATGATTTTAATAGTCGAGTCTGAGTTCCGTCGATGGAAAGTAATACATAATTCAATGACTTTCCGATAATTCTGCTTCAATTTTTCATTTTTCAGTGCATGAAAAAGTATTCATATCACACAACATATCCCTTTCATTACATATTTTACTCAAGTATTTTTACCGGTGCAAATAGTTTTCTTTTTTTTTTCCAAATTATTCAACTTCTTTTCTTATCTTTGAATGAAAATAATATTTGGACTACTAGTTCAGATGTGGTAACTCATGTTCCAAAACACTTTGTAACACTTATTCGTACATGTGAAGCCGACGTCAAAAATATGCCATCTCTCGATTTCCAGAATGCTCGAGAATAGAAATAGCACCACTAAAACAGAATTGAAGCTGATTGTTTCAGAGCAGAGAATTTGAGCCTTTCTTTCAATCCCTCAATCTCTTAGAACATTTCAAACAGCCATACGTCACTTGACCCAGGTTTCAAACGTCACTTGACCCCTTTTCAAACGTCACTTGACCCAGGTTAAAAATTACGAGGTCCTTCGCCAGTAGCCCTCGTGTTGCTTCTAGTGTGACGTTAATAAAATTAAACCATATCAAACAGCCATAACCTGCTCTTTACAAAAAAAAAAATTCTAATTTAAGCATCCCTATAAATTTTTCTTGATCTATGTATATAAAAATGATGGATAGCCTTTCACATTTAAATCTCTCACATTGAAAGAAAGTTGCAATTTACCAATCAATAAACGTACACAAAATTTCTGAAAATTTCTCTATTTCTAGGACTCTTTTCTTTAAATATTTTTTAGGAGATTACGTCTTTCAAAAATTTTCTCGATTTCCTGGATAACATTTCGAATGACTGTATTTTCATCTGTACTGTGTTCTGAAGACTGAATGGAGGCGTCTAGAATGAAAGGAACATTTTTCTGACTAGTGTGACATCGATCTAGTACAGTCATTCATTTGGAGTTAATATTTCCTCGGTCAACTTCAATTTTTAGAATTTCGAAAACATTAGCGCGAGAAAAGCTAAACAAAGTATTGGAAACTGATAAATAAAATTACATTAATGTTCCTCCTGTGAGTTTATCTTACGACGAGCGTTTTTGGATACAGAACAAATACGTTTTCATCATTTTTTTCAACAAAACCAGAGTCCTACTTGTTGGAGTCATTCCCTTCTCTATAAAAATGAGGTATTCACACAATACTAATTATAAAATAGTAAAAGTAGCTCTTACAGGTTAGAAAAGGTTTGATTTCAGTAAATTAGTGACAAAAACTAGAAAATGATTAAATATTACGATCATAATTTCTAAAATTAGATCCCAAAATTGAACTCGTAATTGACCCTGGCAATAGAGCAGATTGAGGGCAAGAGGCAGTCGTAGAAGAATGAGATAATGGAACCAATCGCTGCTTCCACTATTGGTGTCAAAATTCTATATGAAACTAGACTTCGGCCTTTGATTGGAATACAGGAGGTCTCAAATTGAATTTTCAAACGAAAGAGAAAACATTAGTGTGCACAGCAAGTTGAAATTAAAGATTTAAAAAGAAAGACTCATTAAAATACACACACACACACACACACACACATATATATATATATAATGAAGTAGTTGATAACAATTTTAACTCAATTTCGAATGCTAGTCATATTCAAGTTCATGGAAGTGATTTTATTTGTTATTCATTATAAAGACGCTGCGCAAAGTCGGCCAGCCGGACGGGCCGAAGAAACAAGTAATTTTTTTAGCGGTTTAACAGCAGTGCCTGTGCAAAGGCGAGACGATAAGAAGTGCTCTAAATTTTAAAGTATCCCATTACATAATAGGGAAATTCATAAGAAACGTCATGGAAACACGTGGTACAGGATTAGGGATTCTGGGGAAATATCATAATAGACAAAGAGTCTGAAGGGATTATTTTGACAAATTTATGATCTAGGGGAAAAAAGGATTAACAAATTTTATGAGAGCGTGATCTAATAAATAAATGGGTAATTTGGAAGGGGATCAGGAAATAAGAATGAACTCTTTACTTTTGAAAAGGGGAATGGGATAGAATATATAGTTAAGTTATTATTAAGAGAAATTATTGAATTAAAATTAAATAATTGCATATGTATGCATATATCGGTATTACTAATGTCGTTCAAATGAAACTGTAGAAGCTGTTAAAAACACCAATAATTAAAATTAGAAATCTTTGTTATGGCAATGACAAACTTCTTCATACAAATAAACAAAATATGAAGCAATTTAACAGGGAAGAATGACAAATGTAACATTTACAGAGTCCTGAGCATTGCAGTTTTGCAAGCCAAAAAAGTATCGAGAGAAAGAGGAGCAGAGAGAGGAAAACGATTACTTCAGTTCTTATATCCATTGAAGTCAAGAAAGTCCATTGAAGTCTTATATCCATTGAAGTCAAGAAAGTCCATTGAAGTCTTATATCCATTGAAGACAGCTACAGTTAAGACATGTGGTATTGGTTGGTAGATTTACTTCAGTGGAGTAATAAAATAAATTTTTGTAAAAAAAGTAAAAGAAAGTAAAAATGAAAAAATAAAGTAATTATGCTGGACATCACATACACACACACACTAGTGTGTGTGTGTGTATGTGATGTTTTTATTACAAACACAATGTGTGTGTTTATTACAAACACACACACACACACACTAGTGTGTGTGTTTGTAATAAATTCCCTTAATTTAATTAATTTTCTAACTGTTTATCTTTTAATTGCCTTAGTAATGTGTTGTAAATTATGAGTTATTTGGTGATCATTTTCTATTTTGTTAACTTGTTATATTTAATGTATGAAATCACGTGGTTTTCAAATCTATTAAAAGTAACATTTCTCACTCTCTGAACTAATAGAGATATTCCCCCACTACCAATCAGGCTTTTTTTAAAATACCTAAATATTCTTACATATGACACTATGTGTTTTTTTTAATCCCTTATCTAGCTATCTTGGTGATACGAACAGGAATATTGTTTGACACTTTCTTCCTAATTATCAGAGTGAAGAGATGTATATGTTGTCATTTTATTCCTTTTGTATCTGCCTTCCTTCTCGTATGAAAATAATATATATATATATATGTGTGTGTGTGTGTGTGTGTGTGTGCATGTATGAAAGTGGGAGAGTTTATCATTCCACTGAATAATTCTATTCCATATTGAATTCACGTACATTGTAATAATATTGCAAATATTTTTTTGATTTACTCTTCATAATTGCATTACACTCTGTTACTGACTAATCCTTGTCATAAGCAATCAAGTAAAATTCGTTTCAACATTATTTTTTTATGAAAAATTTATAGGTATGTATTTAGAAACATTTTTTTTAGTTGGATGAAAGACAACCAGTAACAATGTGGACTTATGTATATCAAATCCTGTTGAATTTGATATTTGTAGTAGATATACTTTCATTTATGTTAAAAATATCGTATTATAAACTTTAAATTATCAGTAAAATTATTTCTGGTTTGAAAACTGTAATATATTTCTTATTGAATTCTATGAAACAAACAAACTACTAATTTTTTAAAATGATTCGGGTAATCTTATTGGTAATACTGTGGTATATTTTGCGATACATTTTTAAAAAAGTTACTTTTTAAGTAATATCAAATATAATATCTATAACAACGAATCTTAAAATTTTCACTTCCTCTAAGTGACATAAAATTTATTGGTACGTATTTAATATGTAATTGAAGCGCAAAATCTTCAGTATTTGATCTCGATTGTATTTGACTAAACTTCAATGAAAAACTGCTCTGAAGTTACGGGCTACAAATTTTTGCACTTTTCAACGACAGTCATTGTATCTCAGACGAGACCTAAGCTGACATACCTAATACTCTTAATCCCCACACCAAATCAAGACTAATGACGTGTAACATATACCAGTATCATTACTCTATGCAGCGATTAATTGATTTTGGGTGAAATCACGTGTCGAATCTGATATCGACTCGAGAATTGAGTACTATGAAAATCGACATCTGATCCACTAGAATACTGAAGCTCAATGAAGAAGTTAAAAGAATAAAATGACAATCTCTAAATGTCTCACTCTTTTCTTAATCATTGTTCGAAATTGCTTACACTTTTTGCTTTCTGAAAATCTAGAGCAATTCTAGTAAGCCAATTTATATTTAAAAATTTATCCAAAAATAACGAATGCAAATCGAAATCAAATTTAAAAGCGACTTAACCAAGTTATTTCTTCAGGCAATAAAAACAATTTTCATCAGCTGTAAAATACAATGTATCTATGTATTAAATGAAAATAAAACATTCAACAATTCCGTTCATTTCACATTCACCCTTTTCACGACATAAGTATCTAACCTTGATTTAATAAAGAAATTTAATGGTCCTATATCAAGCTTCTTTCGTAAACTAGGGCAAAGTATAACAATTTGAAGCAAAAATCAAAGAATATATTATCGTAAGCATTAATTTGAACTTCGCAGCAGACACAGAAAAAGAATCAGCTATTCAAATATTTTTTTATTTTAATAACAATCTTGCATTTGACACTTGATGTATTTGGATTAATCACAGTCGCTAACACATATGCGTTTGTTATCAACCTCCATGCAAGTTGTGCCCTCTTCACATTGTGATGTAGGAGGGACTCCTCTTAATTCTAACGGACAAGATTCTCCTTCCTCTGTAAATATTAAAAAAAAAAATAATGAATAAATTTGGTTTGTGTAAGAATACATTATAATAATAACGATATCATGATATTTTTTTAAAAAATATTCTATTACATTATCCGAAACATCAAGCTTAAAAAGGTAGGCTGTGAATCACAAAAAAATGAAATAAAAAGCCTGTGGATTTCATTATTTATTTCAAGAACAGGAATGGGTGTTACCTTTCTTAAAAGATGTTTATAATTTCATTTTCAAGGAAGGAACGGTAAAATAAAAATGAATGGGAATCTGTTTCAAAATTTATCTTACAAACGTTGCACGTAAGGATTAGAAACGAACTGTTTACGAAGTAGAATATTTTTTGCAATGTTATATTCGTTTACAAGCCATATATAATAAATAAGTTAGTATTGTTAAAATTATTTGTAACGCATTGATAAACGCTGGAATTTCTTATTGGAAAATATGTATATGCAATTGTCTTTTGAAATATTTCATTTCGAAATTAAAAGGTATCTTCATATGGTGTTGAAAAGAAAATTTCAAGAAAAAACTATATTCATTTTCTAATTAGTTGTAATAATAAGCAATCTAGACCCAATTCATAAATGGGTGAACAAAAATTATTAAAATGTACAGTTATTATTTTTTTATAATTATTTACGCAGCAATAGCAGATTATTTAACAAGAAAAACTTCAAATGTGTAAGCTACCTAGATTTTTTAATATAATTCTAAATTTTTCTTTTGTTGTCTTTCACTTTTTATATGTTTTATAGATTCAACATCCACTTTTTTCTTGAATATCTTCATTATAAATATAATGTTTGATACTTTTATAGTGTTCAGTTGTTCAATAAAAACCTTATACTTCAAACACTTTTTTTTTTAAACTCTATTTTCAGTCAAGCGTTATGAGATTTTTTTTCCACGTTATGAATAAATTATAATTAAAAACATTCTTATTTATATTTAAGGAAAATATATAGAGAGAAGTAAATAACAGAATAAAAATTCTGTGATTTCTTATACCGTCAAAGCGATCAGTTATACGGAAATTTAAATCAAAATTAATTATAAAACATGCAATAGTTTCAGTAGTAACTTTAGGAAATACTAGATTTTGAGAATTAAATGAATTCATTTTTAAATTTTAAATTATTTTGTCTAGAAATTTATTTATATGTAACATTTTCAAAATTCTAACGAAGTGTTTCGACGTTAAAATTAAAATTTAATTCTAAAACATCTCTTGTTATAAGTAAGTGTTGTTATAACTTTGTCTTCTATAGTAACCATAAGCCCTTCCCCCTCCCCCAAACATTTTCCTCATATCGATGAAAATGATTCCAGTAAGGCAATTAATCAGCTGTTTGTTTTTGGTGCATGGAGAGATCTGAAATCGCCAAGCATCCTTTTTAATATACCTCTTTCCCAAAAAGGAAAAAGAAATTCAGAATCTAAAATAAACATTTTAATAATTCGATATAAAAACCAACGTTTTTATATGGTGGCAAAGTTTATTAAAGAAAATTATTGAAATATTAGTTAAAACTGTTAGTTATTTTTAACTTTAAAATTTACTTAAAAAGAGACATTTGTGAGCGTATTAAAAAATTCATAATACTCATAAAATCAAAAAATGCATTTGAAAGTTTGTAAGTCATCCTATTAAGAAAAATGGGAACCAGAATCCAGAAAAAATTATTGTGATAAAACACGGCGCCAAATATTAGAATCTTTCTTTCTGGCCAATGATTGCTGACTAAAAGTCAGCAACCCTTACTATCTGGGAGATAGTAAAGGGGAGATAGTATCTCCCCTTCTAGCTTGATGGGAAGTTGGTTAAATTAACGATCGAAAATTTGATGATACACTCACACACACACCAAGTGAAATTGAGAAAAACGTTTTAATTAAAAAAAAATAATAATAATAACACAGTTTATTTAACCACTCAGCAGTTGTGCCTGAATCTCGAATGGGGGTTCATTTTGTGCACAGAAGGATTTGCCCGTGTAGAGTATGGACATCAAATTTTCAAAATTCGTGTTTCTAATTATCACGCATAATTTACTCTAGTTTAGTTTTTGATATATATATATATACTCGTGGATGACATTAATCCATAGAACAAACTTTTCCTCTTTTCCTTAAACTTTTCCTGCCTGTGGGCTTTGATTCGTTGTAAAGCATTCTCTTTCGTACGGATATTGTATATTAAAGTTCATGAAAGTTTTATTTAAGTAAGCTTTGAAGAAAATTTTTATACTTTTATTACCTTGTAATGAAAAATTAATAATTGAATTTTCAAATTTCCTTTTATGTAGTGTTAGATCCTATTTTACGGAGACTTGGTGATATATATATATATATATATATATATATATATATATATATTTATTTGCGATAAGATAACTCGCAAAGTTGGTAACCCATTTTTTTTTTTTCTGAAAACACTAAGAAATCTATAACAGAGCGTACGAACTTCCGTCAATCGCTTTTTCAAGCTAGATTCTATCCTATTGTAATTCCTGAATAACGCAAATTTTGAAAATGAATTGACCATTGAAAGTGTTCAAAAATGATTGTTTTGAAAAAACTGATTTTGACGAAAGAAAGAAGAAAATCAGCAGGAAAATGTATTGAAAATTAAAATCAATTTCGTTTGATAGCAGTATTACGTGATTTGTTTCGTAAACGGGGGCGTCAATCGTCTTCCTCCCCCCCCCTCTGGATGGATGCAGACGTCCCATCAGAATTAGGTTGGCGATTTTTTCCGTTCGTTTTTAGTGGGTTCCTTTTTTCATGCAAAGCATTTATATGCAACTGAAAAGCTTAAGAAATTATCATTCCGACAACACCCCATTTTGTTTCCGAAATGACTACGAGTTTGAAAATCACGTGTTTAGTACCCAGCAGCTTACTTAAACTAGGATTTTATCTTATACAGTTTGCAATCTTAAATTTTTGTTTGTATTGAAAATAGATGATTTTGACACTAGTAATTGTGAATGTTTAAGTTCAGAAGAAAGCGACAACAAATATCTGCAAAATGAATCCGAAAGCTCTTCACATATTTTGATGATAATGAATGAAGTTTGGATGATGATTTGATTATTATTGTCAGGGCTGCATTGTTGCACTTTGCGTTGTAACCCATTTTAAGAAGTGTTATTCAGAATTAAAATATTAAATTGTATTTAGATATTTCCAGATACGCAATACACAAGAAATGTCAAGTTATCAAATATAAGTTTATACTAATCATGCTAAATTTTGACAAATAAATGATTTTTTATACATATTTTTTCTGTAAAAATGTAACTTTCCTTAATTTTGACTAATAAAAAATAGATAATTTGTGGTTCCGTGTTTTGAAACTGTTTGAACTGCTTTGTAATTTAAATGATTAGAGCTGTTTGTTACTTTTATTCTAAAACTAAAAAACAACATATGTTTATTGAGGTATGTGTGGCACATACATACCTTTTACTAGTAAAACTTCGAATTTCAGATATTTTTTATTCGAATTCAACCCCAACTTTCATGAATGTATAAATTAAGACTAGTTTTTAGACTCTGAACACCTAAACCTACTATTGATTTCTTCTGAGTTAATTTAAACTGCAAATGTAACTATTTTCATGACAACACAAAGGAAATTTGATTGCGAAACAGCAGGATTTTCAGCAGCAAAATCTACTACCCCTAGTACAAATTGAACTGGCGATTAGGTTAAAGAAAATTTTGAAGCCACTTAAGGCTCAAGCGTTTCGAACTGTAACTGAATTGTATCTCGGCTTTAAAGCCTTGATTGCCTAATAAACCGGAGCCGTTATCTGGTGAGCCGCAATACTGCGGTGAATGACCGCAATATTCTTCCTGGTAAAATCTTTCCATGGAAATCAGAACTTACTCCTTGATTTACGTTCCGCTTGAGTTCAACGCTCTTTAGGAAATCACGCCATTTGATTTAGGTAGAGAACATTTAAGTAATGTTACCACACACGTGCCGTAATACTAAGACCGTTAGATGACGACTCCATTTTCGTAAGAAACAAATCCTTAACTTAACTGATTACCACCCTAACTTAATAGTGACAAACGATATTGATCTTGATTACTTAGGCCGTTTCATGATGACTGCGATGATGATGGAGAAGATAGGCCTGTATTTCTATATGTTTGGTGCTAAGTAACTCCTCTGCAATAAGTCGCTGTTCAACTACCTTTTGCCGATTTAATACGTTAGTACAGTTCATCTTACATTCCTTTATTTTACACACGCTCTGTTTAGAATTTTTTAACTGTATTTATTTGAAATTTGGTTCCGATATTTTGAACATACAAATGTTTTATTCACTGGAGCCCGTCAATTATCTAATTTTAGCTGTATACACTCTTTGGTCATTGGACGCTTAATTACCCCCAAGTTGTACAAATTTCAAAACAAACATAATTATTCAAATACATACGTCGAAAGAACTACGTAAATATTGATGAATGATTGCACCGTAATTATCCAATTTAATGCATCGCAGCCAAAATTGCCAATTTCTCTAGTTTCCTATAGGAATTCATGGCAATGAGTTGAGGCTTATAGACCATATCTTTATTAGAGATTTTTCATATGGATTGATGTTTTCCATTTTCAATATTATTTGGACCTAGATTAATTTAAACGAAAATACTCAAAAAATGTGCTACTCAATAAAAATGTTTATTTAAGGTGGGTCACTAATTTTAAATGTGAAACATTTTTCAGTATTGAAATAAAAGTATTTCATTTCTAAGCTAATTTAAACCATGTTTATTTAAATTTTAAAAAACAAGGTATTCCAAAATCTTTTGCACAGCGCTAAAAAAATCAAAATAGCACAGAATGTCTTAATTGCATTAAATAGAACTTAGATAATGTTACGTCCTTTTGAAAGATCCTTAAAACATGTAAAAATATTGTTAATTAAATGAGTTATTCTTCTTTCCATTTTTAGAAAGTTAGCATTTCATTTTCATTAACAAATATGAAAAACAAAAAGAGTGTTACTTATGATTTTTCTGCATGCATCACAGCAACCACAGTATCCTCCTTTTTCAACAAAGATTTCGTCTTTTTTACATTCAGCCGCCTTGCAACGAACTGTAGAACAAGTATCTTTTCTACATACAGCTGCATCCGCGACAGCTATGCTAACCAAAACTAGGAGAAGAATCTTGTACATCTTACGATAGAAACGAGTATCCTGAAGAATAAATGAATAATAGAAAAATTACTCAAATATTACAAAACTATATTACAGTGCGTCTCATAAATATGCGGACAAGTAATTATTTCCATTTCAACATAGAAACCACAATAACAATTTATCACATTTCTGATACATCATACAAAGTTCACAATTTTTCGTGGAAATTTTTTTTATAAAATTCACAGTCCCAAAAATATATGGATCATTACAGTTTTAGCCACATTTAGTTAAAATTTTGAAACCATTATTTCTAATTAGTTTGAAAATCTGATCAGGCACGATTTGAAATAAGGTTTGTAGCGGATTAAATTTTCGAGGGAATGATTGGGATCTATTTCCTGCTTTACTTTCGGTTTTATCACTTTGTGAGAATGCAAAGTGGCGAGGCAAATCACAACTTTACATTCATTTGCAATTACGTCACATGAAAAGTGTATGAAAAATTCAATTTTTATGAATCTGAAACTTAGAATTTCCAGTTTTTATAGTTATCTATATTCGTTATTGTTTGTATTTTCTTCATTATATAAATCACGTTCATTGTTTCTGAATAAACTATTTCTTTTATAATCACAATATATATATATATATATATATATATATATATATATATATATATAGTTATCACCTACCTATACAGGATGCTGTGTAAGAGGTGGAAAGTGTGTAAGATGTATGTTTACAAAAGTATTCCAGAGACAAGATCTCTGTAAGCTGTCTCCAGGTGACGCATGCGAATGTAGACTGCATTGCTCACCAGCGTAATGTGATAAAGGTATGTAAGAATAAAGTTATTGTTATACAAACAAGTCTGTTGTTTAAGAAAAAAGTTGAGTAACTAAAGAAAAGCTAAAAGTTAAGTAAAAATTAAAAAAGGATGAAGTTATTAGTTTTGCAAGTGACAGTAAAAAAAAAGAGGGGGGGGGGAGGAATATTTGTATTTTATACATAAAACATATATCAATAATATTTTTATTACTGTAGAATCTTTATTTTAATTGTTACCTTAAAATCCTAACTCCATATATTTGTGAGATTCGCTATATGCGATGAATCATATTTGTTTTCTTTTATTTAAGTTCAATATAACTATACATATAACATTCGTAGCACATATAATGATCACGCTTGTGAAGAAGTTTAATAATATCATCTTTATTTTTAAATGTGAAATCTTGTGTAAATTATTCATATGCATATCATTCGATTGAAATATGTGTAAATACATCTGTAGTATTTTTTTCAAAATCCCATCTCTTCAAGTTGTTTTTATTATTAAAATTTTTACTTCGCATTTAAGTTATTGCTTTTATAGTTTAGTTGTTATTAACGTTGCACTAGAAGCAACACGAGGGCTATTGGCGTTGGACTTCGAAATTTTGACCCTCTGTTAAGTGACGAGGAAGACACCTGAGCTGGCAACCCCTCACCTAACTTCCACACAACGCCGACGAGAGGACTTTGGGCCCCAACAGATTTAACGTGCACCAGCCCCCGGCTACACTGCGGGTATTTGGCGGCCAATGCTCGAACCCGCGACTGAACGAAAAGCGCCGGCCACGAATCCGAAACCATGACCACAAGGCTACCGCAGCCACTATTATTTTTAAAAAGGAAACAGTTAATAGTATTAACTTAAAATGTTTTAATAATCCATATGCATTTAAAGATAGAACTTTCATAGCATTCTGGTAGACATTAAATTTTTTTATCGTAAGTGCACTTTTATAAAAATTAAATTTTTGTAAATAACGTGCATATGATATTAATCCAAATTTACTATTCTACATATTATCACCTGTTACTTTTCATCAAAATACATCGGAAATTTTAGTATTAAGAATATACAAAATAAATCTGCTGTGAGTGTTTAAATATTCCTGGAAGTTCCTGCCAAATAACATATTTTCTTTCACGGATTGTGAGATATTTAATGTAATTAACTGTTAAAAAAAACATCACAGAAAAAAATGGAAATGAAAAAAAAAGTTATTTATTTAGAACATACTTAATTTTACAGTTAAATACAAAAAAGGAAAAGGGGAAAAAAGAGAAAAAAAAGTATAAAAGTTAATTAAATCCATTTTATAGAACCAAGGTGGTTTTGTCCCATTTCTTCTATGTGTCACTTCATCATCATTCCTCATCTTCTGCAAGACACAGTGAGAGTGTTTTTATTTTCAGTTTGGGTAGTCAGTTTTATGGCGGATTGCGCCATCTGTTGATTTTTTTGGTTTAGTTCTTAAAACCATCGGTTACAAATATGTAGTAAGTTCGTCAAATTACAAAGAATTAACACTTTCTCTCCAGTTAAGATTTCCACTGCGTCGAAACCCTTAAAAGAAATCTACGATTTCCATTTAAATTACGGCCATGTAATCATGTCGAGAGTACAAGGCATTCCGTCAGAAGTTTTGGGTTCAAGCTCTAAATAAACTAGAGATCCATCAATTTACGAAGTGCATTAAATATGTCTCAAAATTCTTTCCTCGACATGATGTGAAAGATTGGAAAGTGGGGTACCAGCTTAAGTGCTATTCACTAAAGCTAGGCTGAAAATTACGAGATCCGTCACAACCATTCCTCATTTTGCTTCTTAGGGCGATGCTATAATAAACAATCAATCAAAAACATTTAAAGTACCTAAAAATAATCAATTATTTCTAATGATGTGAGGAAAAAACTCCAATGAATAAAAAAATGTTTTAAAAGAAAAAATGCGCAGTTTGGTTATTCTGTAAAATTATGGGAGAATATTTTTGCTATGTATCTAAATGTCAAAGATTTTAAATTTAAAACTGTTGGCAATATTAATTATGTAAATTCAAAGATAGTTCTTTGAAATTTTTGCTATGAGTCAAACACACACACAGCAGACAAAAAAGAACATTTGCTTCATGTAAATTGAAATATTACAACTCTGGTAAGCACTCTCTTTAAAGTAATTCAAATGTTTAATTAATTTAAGTTAAGTAATTCCATTACAGCTAAAATGAAAAACTATTCGCTCAAAAATAACAAATTATATAAAATAAATTGCTATTTTTTATATGCTTATCTATGAAAACAATACACAAAAGCATATATGAAAATATACTTACAAAATCTCAACGAACATATAAGTAAAAACGGAAAATTCCCCTCCTTTTATAGTATCCGAGGATTAAATAAATATTTTCACATTTCCTCATGGATTGTAAGCTGGTTATGTCACATCGTTTCAAACAATAGTAGTTGTTTTTACAGCATTATTTATAGCAGGTGCAATCTTTCATTTTTATCTCATTTAGAAACTATAACGATATGAAAATAGAGCTCATGGCTCCTCAGGTTACCAATCTTGTCAACAAATACTGTCAATTAAGAAATAATTGTTGATGTTTGAGACGGGGAAAGAAATCTAGGTTAATGTCAATAATTGATTTCATTATGTCGATGAAAATGGTTCATTATACATAAATAAGAAAGGACAAATGGTTCAACTGAGAATTATTGTAGATTTTATTTCACTACAAATAATCTCGTATTACATTATTTCGCTATGGAAGAAATTATTACAAGCGATGCAATTACAATTACAATTATAACAGGTTTTCTCTCTCGATTCCTATCCTTGTATTTTACATGAAAACTGAATGTATGTAAATATAATGTAATAAAAGCGGTACCCATCTCCCTCCCCATATATATATATATATATATAACAGGTCAATTAAAAAGTCCCCGGCCTGACACATAGATGGTGCTACTAGAATTAAATCCATATGTTTTTAGTTAGCCCTAACCTTCAAAAGATGCGTGTATAAATTTGACAGCAGTCGGATCATTAGTTTGTGGATTATATCATTTTGAGTGAAGCAACTTTTGTTATTGTGAAAAAAATGAATAAAAAGTAATTTCGCGTGTTCATAAAATATTGCTTTTTGAAGGGAAAAAATACAGTTAAAGCAAAAACTTGGCTTGATGCCGAGTTTCCAGACACTGCTCCAGGAAAATCAACCATCAAGGATTGGTATGCTAAGTTTAGACGTGGTGAAATGAGCACCGAAGACGGTGAACGCAGTGGACGCCCAAAAGAGCTTGTTACCGACGAAAACATTAAAAAAATCCACAAAATGATTTTGAATGACCGTAAATTGAAATTGAATGAAATAGCAGACACTCTAAAGATATCAACTGAACGTGTACTTCATATCATTCACGAATATTTGGGTATGAGAAAGCTCTGTGCAAAGTGGGTGCCGCGCGCTAACTTTTAACCAAAAACAAAGACGAGTTGATGATTCGGAACAGTGTTTGACGATGATCAAGCGTAATAAACCCGAGTTTTTGCGTTGATATGTGACAATGGATGAAACATTGCTCCATCATTTCACTCCGAAGTCCAATCGGCAGTCATCCGAGTGGTGATGAAAAATATTCAGTCTTATACTATTTGTCCTAATCTTCTCAATTATTTTGCTTATTTCTTAATAAATATGGAGGAAATAAAAAAAAAATGTAAAATATATTTGAAAATTCTGTTATGCCCAATACAATGTAAATGCTCATTAGTTACGGAATAATTTTAAACTTATTCCGGAAAATCTTATTACCCAAAGGACTCGTTGAACGAAACAGTTGGCATTTCCAGTTATAATGTTTTTCTTTGATAGTGATTTTTGATTCACTTTGTTTCTTCTACTTCCTCCAATATTTTGTAAGTTGAATTTGGAATCGCCTCTATTTTATGTATTAATAATTGATATATTTTAGCATTCTTTAATTGTGAACATCCGCTAAATAATAGATTTTTTTAAAATAAGTTTAATCAAAATTATATTTCTTTAACTAGTATTCTTATTTTAGTATCTAATTCAGAATTTTTTTATTATTTTAATGATGAACAGTATAAATAATTCAAATTTTAATTAAATAATTCAAATGTTAACCACCAGTGAGAGTTGTGGCGCCCAAAGAAGGATAAAAAGTTAGTAAAAATAATTAAAATTTGTGTATAATGTGCTCAATGTGCGCTCCATTGACATCAATTACATGTTAAGAGCGCATTATATCGTGTTCAATGGTGTTGTGAAGAATCTTTTGAAGAATTCCAGTAAAATGACGTATGCTCTCAACTCATCTAAAGTCCTAATTTTTCTTCCATAATCACGATCTTAAAATAATCCCCACAACCAAAAATCCCAGGTTTTTATGTCGGGTAAAAGAGGAGGCCAGGCATCCTTAAAATCTCTGGATATTACATGAGTCTTGCTAAAGTTAGTTCGAAACAGTTCTTTGACTTAGAACCCAATGCTCCATCTTGCATGAAGACAGTGGATTGCAAAACATTGACATTCTTGCAAAGCAGGTATGAACAGCAGTCAAAGGAAATCACTGTACATTATACTCGAGACTGAACACGTTTTAGGACCTTGAGGAGAGCGAGTTTCAAAGTAAAATATCCCAAGAATAAAATCAGCAGTCATTTCACACCACACCGGATAATCAGAATGCAGTGGCTGCAGGTGCAGGACACTAGGAGGTGAAGCATATAGTGATACGCGGAAAATTTTAATTATTCACAGCTCCATCTAAAGTAAAGAGCTGCTCATCTTACCATAGAATTTTCCAAGGCCACGCGTCCTCAACTTCCATTCTTGCCAAAAATGGCAAGCAAAATCAAACCGCGTTAGTGGTTTTGAAGTTAGAGCATTTGCAATACTCTGATTTTATACGGATTCCATTTTAAAAAGAATCGCAGAATTTTTCATACTATCAACCACGGAATCACCTACTCTCGGGACACCAATGGAGCGCTTGCTGAAGAATAGCTGGAACTGGAGGCTCTTTCAACCATAGCAGTAGCGTCTTCTTCGACAGTTTCATTCGCAACCGTTTTCCGCCCTCTTCCTGGCAGTACACACAAATCTCCTGTCTCTTCAAATTTCATAATCATTTTTTTTTCAAAACATTCTTAAACATGGGATCTTTTCGCAATCACTTTAAATGACGATAGTTATGCAGTGCAGCTAAGCAATTGCT
>BMAW01055204.1:80569-92831 GCA_019974015.1 Nephila pilipes
TTCCATTATCAGAAATAGTGTTGATATAGTCAAATATATTAATAAGAAACAGATGTGTGTTGTTTATAGCTATGATTTTGAAGATTGTTTTAATGCCATTGTCTTAGAAGATCTTCTTAAAATTTTAAAAGAGTTTTATAAAAAATTTATGTTAATAATGTTATAGTATTTGAAATATTTAATTACTTAGTTACTTTAATACTGAGAGAAAGTTATACATATTTTTAATAATAAAATATTTAAATAGATATAAAGTATAACACATGACGGTCCAGAAAATAACTGCTTAGTTATTATTTATTTACATTTTATAAAGATATTTTTTTGCTTATAATAGTTTAAAGATATATTAATGATGCTATGTTCTTTCAAATTACTACTAATAAAGTTGTTAACTTTTCTTTTCCTTTTATCCAGGATTTTTAATTTATCTCAAATTAATACAAAGATAAATGAAGCGAAATATTTAGATATTGTTTTAAAAATAAAAGATAATAAAATTTCTAGTAATATAAATAATAAGAGAAATATAATTTCCTTCAAAATTCATAAAGAACTCCTATGGGGATGTTCATTAAGCCTGAATGTTTTTGGAACATATTTCAGAATTATATTTTACGTAATTTTAGACTTGTGATTAAATTGGAACATTTACACTAAATTTGAAAAGTATAAAATTTTGCCTGCTAGCAGATTTGTCTTGAAACTTCATTAAGAATAATTTAAAATATTTTAGAATGGAACTTTATTAAGAGTAACATTTTTTATTTGTCTTACAGAAACTAGCTTTTGAAAAAATTACAAGAAATTGAAATTTTATTTTACTAACAATCTTGTATTTGACTTATGGAAGCTTGAAATTAATTACAGTTACGGACGCATTTGTACTCGCCGTTAACTTTCTTACATGTTGTACCTTTTTCACATTGAACAGGGGGAGGAGCTCCTTTTTCTTCTTCCAGTAGACATGATCCACCTTCCTCTGTAAATATTATTTTTTTAAAAAAAATTAAAAAATTTATACGTTTTAAGAGAAAGTATTAGTTTTAATACTTCCAAGTTATAAATGATGCAGTATATTGACACGATTAAAATGTTAATACATTGCTTGAAAGCATTGAAATTCCATTGCAATTATAATGCCTCAAACATTTATTTCTATTATTGCATGAAAAAAAATGCATTGCTATTACAAAGCCAAAAACATAGATCACAATCACATATTTGAAAAATTCATTGATGTTCCAGTATCAGAAAAGCCTGTTTCTTTTAAAATGTTTGATGATAAAAATTTTATTATAGTATTTGAAAAGACTGTAGTTATTATCGAGTCTAGTAAAAGTCTATAGCTATTACAATGTCTGATTACAGTACAATGTCTATTTCTATAACAGAATCTGAAAAGTCTATTGATGTTATAGTGCTAAAAATCATATTGCTGTTATAGTATCTTAATAGTATTACTATTACAGTGTATATGGTTAATTATTTTGACATTAACGTTGTCTAAAAGAATTATGACTATTTAGTAACTCGAAATAGAGTACTGATTTATCTTAGAAATCTATTGAAGTACCATTTTTAAGAGCTATGTTATGTATCCTGGAAAAAAATTAGAGCAGTTATTATGATACATATGAAAATACTAAAATAAAATTAGATGTAAGAAAAAAAGAATTTTTAAATAAAATACCGGTATTTTTTTTAAAAATTAGTAAATTTTTTGGAAATGAAATTTAGAAAAAATATTTTAGTTAACTTAAAAATCTACTCGAATTCAACAACTGGAAAATCTCTTAGGTATAGAAAAGTTCATTTAACTCTAAAAAAATCAAAGATAAATTTATTTTTTGTACGTACTTGGAATCTGTTCTGCAATATCTCAAATTTCCCTCCTACTAATGAAGGAATGTAGCAGTACGGCATAAAGAACATGAATATAATTAATTCTTAGTTAAATTTCGGAACAAAAAATGGGGAGATGGCTGTTTTAAAAAGGGGACAGAAAATTTTAATTATTATTAAAATTGAAGGAATTTGTATGAATGGAAATGTGTGATAATTGCTCCTTGGAAATAATTTTTTTTCTAACATGTATTTTTTTATATTTACCATAATATTTTCATACTTTTCCCTTTTTTTCTGAAATTTTTAGCCACCTGCAAAATTGTACACACAAAAGTCTAATCAAATAAATTTCATATAAATTTTAAGATTTTCTTTTCCAACCATGTCTTATCTCAGTGCACACATGTACTACTCGAAAATCTATCAGAATTACGTTACTATAAATTTTAAGTAATAATTATGTGATATGATCTAACTATATATAATGCATTTCGTTTTTTTTTTAATTATTATTTTTTTTTTGAGATTATGAATGTCATATTAAGCAAATAACCAAACTATTTCTGCAAAGCTGCTCTGAGTGATATTTTTTATATGAGTAATAATCGGTAAAACAAAAATGATATTTTATGTCGCATCAAAACTGAAGTACTTATTTTTGAATTTAGTTCTGTTGTAAATTTTTAACAAATATATAATACGACACAACAAAAAAATTTCAAGCGTTTTCAGCCTGTAAGCATTTACTAGTTATTTTTAAAACAATATTTATGAAATGATACTGCAAAGTAAAACTAAAAATTTTGTGTAATAATATAGCTTATAGAAAATATTAATTACTTATTGTAATTTTAATATTAAATTACCCAATAATTTAGGAAACTATTATTACAACAGAAATTTTAAGTAAAAACAACTCAAATAAAGAAAGAGAATAAGACTCTCAAGTAAATTTAGACATACATAACAGTTTGTAAGACCCACCATTAAACCAAATATTTAAAAATAATCAGACCTATTACTTCTCACTGTTTAATCAACTTTATCTTTAAAATAAATAAGCGACATATTTTCTCTAATTTGTAGTATGCAATAGAAAATCGTTTGATAGTTAAATTTTCAAGTTCAACATATTACGCATTAGAATTCAATGACGATTTCTACATATAAACAAAATGATCCGACGGATCAAGCTGTGGCAAATCCTAAATAATATAATCCCAGAATTTTGCTCAGTTTATTTGACTTGTTAATCTAAATTCTATGATAATTTAGTATTTAAATAATAGTGTCTAACTTTCTTCTATTATATTTCTTCTACTTATTTATGAATTGGATAATTTGTTAAGTTCAAAGACATTTTTACATGTTTCAAATACTTCCAGAATTCTAAATCTCCTTCATCATGTTATATTCAAAATCTCCATATTCATTTAACGAAACAGAACTATCCTTAGGTAAGTGTATTTTCTATCACTTATAGCTCACATAAGTATTTTTTCTTATGATCAAAATTATTAAATAAAACAAAATGTAGTGAGAACAACCATACTTATAATAGCTCTGCATGCATTGCAACATCCACAGAATCCTCCGTTCCTGATAAAAACTTCGCCTTTTTTCTTACAATCTCTTTTTGTCACTTGTCGGCAGCGTACTATATCACATATACCCTTATAACATTCAAGAGCCTCTGATACGGCGATTCCAACAATAACTAGAAGAAGAACCTTATGCATTGTGTACGTCTTGAAGTGTACCTTGGTGAATAAAAAAACAGTCAACTCATTAACAAAAAACGACCAGAATATATAGTAAAAACTTTGAATTCAGGAATTGCAATAATTTTTCAATTCTTCCGAATAGGATAAAATATAAGATATAATAAGCAAATAATATACACTGAAATGCTAAAAGTCATGGAATACCTTCTAATAAGAATAATTCCTTTGCCCGGCGATGTGTAGCAACTCGATGTTCCATTGACTAAGTCTTTTGATGAAATATTCAGCCATACAGTCTGTATAGAATTCCATTACCGCGAAAGTGTTACTAATGCAGGATTTTGTGCTTGAGTTAACCTTATGATCATGTCCCATATATGTTCGATTAAATCCATGCTCTGACTATATAGACGGCCAAATCATTCGCAGACACTTTTCAGAAAGTGCCTTACATAAAACATGAATGATTCTGACTCTACGACAAAAATCATTGTCATCCTGGAAAATTCCATTTTTGTTTCCGTACATAAATGAATACTAATGTTTTCTAAGGAGCTGATCATAACCATTTACAGTCAATGGTTGGTTCAGTTAACTTTCCCATGTAATGTACAAACAGCTCACAACATTGTAGAGCTACCACCAGCTTGTACAATGCAATGTAGACAACTTGAGTATATGATCTAAAGGGTTCAGCACTACTCTCGAGTATTTATAATCAGCTTTTACCAACTAGAATCGGGACTCACATGATGAAGCATTTCTTTTCTAGTCATCTAGGCTCCTACTGATATACCAATGAGCCCAGAACAGATGCTGAAGTCATTGTTATGCTGTTAGTAATGTTACTTGACCTGTCTTCTTCAGTCAACACCGAATTTCGTTGCTCTTTCCTCACAAACGCGTGTATTGAGAGTCTCATATTATCGTTGCAATTATCGTATGCAATATTACCTGTCTAGTAAAACTGACTAATTCACACAAACATCACTGGTATGGGTGTTTAAGTAGATCTGGTCTGCCACTCCTTTTCCTTGGTGGGAGAAAATGCCTGAAATGATATATTCTCAGCACATTCTTAACACTATGGGTTGAGAAATGTGTGTGTCGATTCCCCTAATAATTTTTTAAATGTAATGTCCCAAGCATCTTGCTCCAACATGCATTTCGTGTTCAAAGTCTGTTAGTTCCCATCGAGCAGTTATAATCATGTTAGAAAACTTTTCATATGAATCACTTAAGTACGAATGAAAGCTCTGATAATGGACTTTCCAATTTCACATTTCTCACACGACGCTACTGCCAACTGGATGTTTAAATATTAATATCTCACAACTACTGACACTTCAATGTATGATGAGGAAAATTACAAAACTAAAGGGGAAAGCTGAATTATATATACAGTTTAGAAACCATTTTAGTCACCCACAGTTTGTTTCATTATATATGAATCGCTCGTATAGTAAGATTTCATTGCACAAGACATATTTTTTTAATATACAATGGAATAATTTATGAAATAGATATGTGCAATGATTTTTGAATATGCATAACATCTCTGCAAATAAACAGTTATGACTGAGGATACAATAGTGAAATGTATTTCGAAAAAATATCACACTGTTCAAACGATATTAAATTGAAACTATTTTGACAAATTAGATGTAAATAATTGGATGTTCTAAAATATACACTGAATGTGCTAAACTCAAGCAAAAATGTAAACTTTAAGCAAATAGCCATGAAATTGTCAGCCAATACAATGAACCAGTGAATGAAATAGTCAGTACCATGAACACGCAAATCAGTAGAAAGATGATTCGTACGCAAATGTCAGGAACAAAACGTCATAGTCGACATGAGTGTACACAAAATTCGTGAGGTCTGCGCTCGCAGGTCAAGACTTCAATTAAAAGGAAGAACGGAGGTGCAGTTAAAGACATTGCTGCAAGTGCAAGTGAGTTCTTTCATGAAATATGGCTAGAAGAAATCACCTGGACGACTTCACACGTGGAAGAATGATCGAAAAGCTGGAGGAGGAATGTAGTTTGACCAGTGTAGCGGAAGAGTTCGGAATCAACAAATGTGTCGTTTCGTGCACTTGGAAAGCCTTCCAAACCATAGGTACAGCTGTTAGAAAGGTTGGTGGAGACCGCCCTAGGAAATCTACTGCAGTGGATGACCGATAACCGACCTGCAGGCCAAAAGAGTCCGATACCAGTCAACAAGCCCTGTTGCTGTGCACATCTCAGCCCTGTTGCTGTACACATCTCAGCCCTGTTGCTGTACACAAATCAACAACTGTGTACAGCAACAGGGCGACAAGTGTTCTGGCATACTGTGACTAGACTCCTTCACAAAGGTGACCTATTCGCCCGTTGTTCTGAACTCTGTATCTCTTTGAAAGTTTGCCATTAGCGTCACCGCTTAGAGTGGTGTAAGGAGCACAAAAACTGAATATCTCCTTCAATGGAGTCGTGTCCTCTTTACGGATGAGAGTCGTTTCAGTGCCATAGGCGATTCTTAATACCAGTTGATTTGAAGAGAGGTTGGAATATAGTTTCATCCCAGTAACATCATGGAAAGTGGCAGTGTAGGTCCTGGAGTTGTCATCTGGAGAGGCATTATGCTGAACGGGTGGACCGAGCTCCACGATTTCTGCAGAGGTTCAAAAATCTGGAGATTGCTATTGTAAGGAGGTGAGCCTTCCCCGTGTGCGTCTGTTCCGAGGTGCTATTGGACAAGACTTCTTCAAAAACTGTTGGACAATCTGGTGTTGAGTATGGAGAGACTTTGAGAAACAACCATTGTCATAAGGAGAGGGCATATCCCATACTCAGGAGCATCTGCTTGTTGTTCATTTTGTTGGACAGACAATCATATGTAACGATACTATGAATTCAATAAAGCCTTTTTTTTATTTTATTCCATACTATATACATTGTATTCATTTTTGCGCGACTATGATTTCGTCATCGTTTAAGTACAAAATTGTGTCTTTCATTTCTGAATTTCATGTCTCTCAGGTGATTTTTTGTGAAGTTATAGAAAAAATATCATCTGGTGCTTAAGTTTTGCGCACCTTTGTAGTAAGAAATTAATCTTCACAATGAACATATTTATAAAGGTTTATTACATTTTAAAAGAAATTGTTAGCATCACACATCATATTCCTGAGTTTTCTCTTGATAAGAAAGCTAAGCAAATTTTCATTGATTATTAGGAATTTATTTGAGCTAATTTTTAGTTTATTACAGTTCCCTCGTACATTACAAATAAATAAAATGCAAATAATTTTCTGTAATTTTCCTGATGAAATAAAGCATATCAGATATAAATAAAACATAAAACTTTGCCTAAACAATGAAATCTTAATGTATGTAAGCAATTGATTACAAAATTATTATACGAAGAAAATAAATTATTAGAAGAAGTATGTAATTATTTCAATGAATTTTATATAAATTATTTTTTTACTGTAACATCATAAGATTATTTTAAGCACTTTTTAAAGAAAAATCTGAACAGTTTAATTTGTCTCTATTTTAGTCTATATAAATTTTAATGCCATAAAATAGCTTCATTTTTATCTAATATCAATAGTATCACCAAAACAATTAGGTAATATTTGTAAAAATAAACAAACTGTAAAATAGGTTAAGTTATCTACATTTCAAAATAATTATAATGTATTTTTTTTAAAAAAAATAACCTGAAAACAAATCAGAAACCATTTTTAGATTCTCATAAAAGGCTTCAGTACTTCAAAAATTTCAAAAGAAAACTCTTACTTTTCGACTAAAAATTTATTAAAATTTTATAAAGTCATTGGATAAATTCTATGCATGCGTCATATATATGTATTTCTAGAGCGAAGTACTAAATATAATTTTCTCTATATGTATATAAGAGGTTAGAAAATACATCAAAATCCTAGGAAAATATGATATTAAAATTCGGATCGAAATTTCGGAAACGTTTCATTTGTATAAGTACTGGAACTCTCATCACAGTTCATATCCAAAACAAATCTTTTGAACTTCTCCAAAAATAGCAGTTACATTACAACAATAGTTATTATCAATTTAAATAATTATCTTCTTAAATCATTGTTATACATAGCAGCAATTTAATTTATTTGTGTTTTTAATTGTTCCTTTTTTTGAAAATGGTATGACAACTGATTAAAAATAACGAAAACATTTTAAGAAGTATTTTTGTATTTCACAAAATTTGGTCACTACTCTCTCAATGCAGAAGAAAATATATATAGTGCCATACTTACTGAAAACCAAAGTACACGTATGCAGTAATATAAAAAGAAACTTCTTTATATAGTTGTCATGGATTAAATATGCCTTTCATTTACTTCCTTGTGGATTACAAGTCAAAATGGCAACATCGCTACTAAATGATTATGAATTATTTTTTCAGCAGTTTTATAGGCAGGTGCAGTCTATTATTTATATCTACATAAGAATCTGTAAAGGTATATTAATAAAGGAAAAAAAACTCGTAAAAAATAATCTGAGGATAACATCAGACTAAAATACTTCGACGAGTTTTCTATCCAATTGTATCCTCATATACAAAAAACTCAATTATTGAGAATTACGAAGCCACTATTAATGTTTAAGACTGGTCGGTGAACGCCAACTTTTGAAACGCATTGAGTATTTTATGCGAATGAAATGGGCTCATAAAAATTCTTATCTGAAAACGGCAGACAGTTCTATCTGGATCATTACAGAAGACTTACAAATTTTCTTCGAACTGATAAGGAATAAGTGTGAATTTAAATGCAAGCAAGTGTTTCTACATATCTTTTCTTTCACATACATGCAAATGTATGTAAATGTAGCGTGTTTAATTCACAGTTATAAAGAGACTATGACATGACTGTCTGAGTGTGCAATATCCATTGTTCATATTGAACATGAAGAAGTGAACATGTTCAGTAAAATTTTTTATGTAAATAATACAAAATTGAAACTCAAAACATAAAGAATAATCAAATGAAAATTACCTATAGTGTATAAAAGAACGTTACCTAAGATATTTTAACATGGTTATTCATTTAACTTCCTTCCCTGTGGTTTCTATCTGAAATTATATCTCTTTCCAATTAAAAGTAGAGTAATGATGTAAATTAATTAAACTTCAGACCAATTGATTATATATATTCACTCTGCTTCTAAAGTAAAGTGAATAAATATAATCAATTCTCATAAAAGTGAAAGAGAATTGAATTGACATAATAAGATTACAGTAATAGGAAGGGTAATAGTGTGATGTGCGTGGAAGTCTTCGACGTGTCTACGTAATTTGTCGACATTGGGACCCAACATTGCCTGAATGATTGAATATATGAAGGATGTACTCGCCTCTTATTCCGTCAAGTGTAATCTTTGATATATTACAGAAGTTGTTAGTACTTGCATATAAAGACTTGATACTGGCTCAGAGCATTCTCCTTATTAGAGGATTAATAAACTTTATTTTGAAATATAATTGATAATTTTATTTATTTTGTCTGTGCTTGAACTAAAATTGAAATTTTGATTTCGTGATACAAGTAACATTTAAGATGATATATGAGACGTATAACAAGAATAATTCCCACCCTGGAAATTAAGAAAAAAAATTCAAAGTGAATATATCTATAATTCGAATTGTCGTATCTTGTGGTGGGAAGGCAATTGTGGTTAACATATTCTCTAGATTCATCATCCTACTTAAAAAACTGATTATACTTAAAATAAAGTAATAAAAAATATCTTGCTCCTCAAAATAATATTACAGCATAATAAAAACTTACCTATAAGTATATTTTTAACCTATCATCTAAAAGCTAATAGCATGTGCATATTCTCTCAATATTTAAATGATATAACTTGAAATAAAAATTTACTTAAGTGCTGGAAGTGATTTAAAGTGTTAGGTATAATTATCTAACAGAACAAAGATAAATGGTCGGTGCTAGTACACGCATAATCTTAAGAAATATAGGAAGTAAAATAAATCATTAAAAATAAATCATTGAAATTCTGTGTATTTTTTAAAGTATTCTATAAAAATTTTAACAAATCATAAAAAGAAATGTTTAGTTTAAAATAATTAAGGAGGAAAAAATAAAACTGTTGATTTAGCAAAACCAGAAAAAGAAAATATTAACACTAAATTTATTTAGAAATGTTTTGCAGAATACTAAAATTATTTAGAAATTCTGTACAGTTTTTGTCAGGAATCTAGAAATTTTTCGGAGTTTCTCTAGTAATAATTTCTTGGACAGTTAAAAATATTCTTAAAAGCATTTTCAAAATGATCTTGTCAAACCACCTGACGTTTCCAGACTACAGTTAGTCGAACACTTTATATTTGCATAACAAGCTTGCGAGAGCACTGTATTCATTTCATTAACAGAATATTTGTGTTCCAGTCTGAAACATCCATAAAGATTTCTCATTTGAGGAGTTTTTACACTTCAAGTATCACGTACTTTATTTATATATCATTACAGATTCTAATAAAGATACCAATGAACATATTGCATTTGCAAGAAAACTGCTGTTAAAACAACTAACAATCATTTGATAGCCATGTGAGTTTGCTTACTTACAATACCCGTGGAAAACACGTGAAAGGAATACTTAACCCGTTGATTCAGTAAGATCTCGTTCAGCGCTTCCTTTATTAACAACATAACAGGCTCACTTTGTTTTTCTGATTTTTAATGGGTTTTCTTTAACTCCCATTGTAATTTTGTCTGAGTCAAAAACTTAAAAGCTTTTTACTCACATTTTAAAGCACTCAATTGAGCTGAAATTTTGCATACACGATTGTTTTGGATGACAATACGAAAATTTAATGAAATAAATAAAAATTAATTGATTAAAACTAGTTAATCAAAGAATTTTATTTTCACGCCAAGTTTATCGCCAAATGAAAATGGTCACTAAATTCTAACGCCAAGGTGAAGGGGTCATTACTTAAACTCTCTTCTATTAATTGCTTTGATGACAAATTTAATAAACATCAAGTAATAAAATAAATTATTAAAACTAATTATTGAATAAATTCAATTTGACCCCTTTAATTCACCTCATTAATTCATTCATTTCCCTATAAATTCAATTCCCCTTTGCTCTTAAAATTTAAGGCATAAAAAATTATGTTTATGCTAAGTGTGGAGCTTGAAAGAAAACCCATGTTCAAAAAACTCTTTTTTTACAGATGTTATTACTTCGTATTTTCAGCATGTTTTCTCATGAATTTTATTGCAATTTAATTTATTATATGAAGACATATAAAAAAGTATATTAACGTTTTTGCTTAAGAATATTATTACATATGATTCATAATACTAAAACATGAATAGTGCACGAACAAAATGCGTTAAAACACATTTCCACGGATTTGCTTTATAATCTTGCTGCGGTGGTGTGGAAATTAGCATTCCTAACTGCGAGTACTGCCGACGCAAGTACGATTGTTGAAGGCTTCGAATTGAGTAGCTGGTCTTGAGTTAACTTAGCCCTTCATTCTTCCGGGGTGAATAAAGGATTACCAAGTTAGCTTGGGAAGTTAACTGAGGAGTCTACCAACTCGAGCTTGGACACTAGCTAGTAATTAGCAACTAGACCCTAGGTGCCAGAGAAAAGGAAACAGACAATACCTGGTGGGAAGTTATGCCCCGACAGATTTCAACTTAATTAAATGTGTGATTTAAATTAGGTTGTAGTGCGGATAACTTAAGTGTGGGTTGCGTTTTTTTTTCGTTCATTGTGTGAATTACTGCTGCACAGCTTCCAATCTATTAAAACGTTGTGGACGTGTTATACTAGTGGTCATGGTCGCGGACTCGTGACCGGTAGTTTTCATCCAGTCGTGGATTCGAGCACTGATGCCACAAGGAATCCAAGGCTGATGCAAGTTAAATCTGTCAAGCTCATAGTCCTCTAGTTGGCATGGTGTGGAAGTAAGTGAGAGGGATGCCAGCTCAGGTGTCGTCCTCGTCACTTGACGGAGGTCCAAAACCAGCAGTTGTGTTACCAATAGCTCTCGCGTTGCTTCTAGTGAGACATTAATAAAACCAATCAAATAAAAATTGATGATAACCAATCAATAAAAATAATGCGACATCACTGGGACACTCCAGTATGACACTTATTTGTTTCTTCACAAAGTAATTTATATATGTGTGTGTGTGTTGTGTATGTATGTGTGTGTGTGTGTGTGTGTGTGTATGTATGTATGTATGTATGTATGTATATGTATATGTATATGTATATATATATATATATATATATATATATATATATTCAATAAAAAAAAGCGGCGCACCTAGAAAGAGATATCAGATGGAGACAAATATTTGCGGAAAGGAAAATTATGTAGAGAAAAGAAATTGATTAAAATTTTAGCAAAATTGAATGATTTATATCAGAGTTACATAGTTACAAAGTAACGAGCTCAATAAGGTATTGACACCCTCTAGCCTGGATGAAAGCTGCCACATGACGAGGCATACAGTGATAAAGTTCCCAGATGGTCTGCGGTATTTCTTGCCAAATTTGCTTCAATTTTCGGGCTAAGTTATCATCATCCCCTGGTAGATGCAGTCGCCTTCCCATTACATCCCAGAAATGCTCGATTGGAGAGAGATTCTGACTGGCGTAAGAACTGTTTGA